>ML810551.1:170661-189464 GCA_009831015.1 Picea engelmannii | reverse complement strand
GTTGTGATCATTTTTTTATAACGAGGATGACTAGTATATGGTCTTTTGTTTAGTTCATCCATTATGACCCTCTTCAAGTCATCACAATTTGTAATATACAACCTTCCTTTGTAAGTTAGCAGGTCATCATTCAGCAATTGATAACCCTCATAGTTCATCCCTATGGGCTCTTGCTCTAAGTATGATTTCACAGTCTTGAAAAGTGCATATGTTTCTTGTGCACTTTTGACTCTCTCCTTAACGTCTTATTCACAGGTGCTTACAGCTGCCAAGTGAATCACTTTCATACTTCTACTAAGGGCATCATCCATTGTTGGCCCTTGACCAAGTTTTGAGGAACACTTGGTCATACTTGACCATTTTTAGACATCGACACCCTGTCAAATATGGAGCGCCAGGTGAAGAAAAGATCATGGGATCTCGACCCACTTTTGGGGCCCTTTTAGGTTTTTGGGTTAATGGGAAAGGGATGTTGACCCATGGGTTTACCCATGTTTTAGGCCTATGTCATAAAGTATAAATAAATAGATAAGCAATGTAAGAAGTGTCGATGGCTTAGTGCTAGTAATTAGATCTATGTGATCGAATGTAAATGCTTTGTGCATGATTGTAAGAGGCTTGTAGAGCTGAGTGCAAGTGTTGTAAGTGATAAGTGCATGGATTGTAAGAAGGCTCTGTGCTAGATCTACTCAGGGAAGGAGGATCTGGCGAGGTGCACGCAAATATCCTATCCTATGCGGAGTACAAGTTAAGATCTGTGTTGTAATCAGATTGACCAAAGCTAATAAAGAAGAAGAAGACTTTGTGGACGTAGCCCTAGGGTGGGGGTGAACCATGTAAACCTATATGTCATGCTTTGTGTTGTTGCTTCCTTGTGTTTTCACTCTCTTGCTAAGTGTTATTCCATGATTAGATAGATTTTCTTATTCTTTTTGATTCACTAGATGTATATGAATAGTATATCTGATATGTATGAGGATGCTTAGTGTTGATCTACAGGATCTAATATGTTTTGTTGTTTCTAAGCACTGAAATATCTTATATCTGAGCAAGTATTATGATGCTTTGTCTTATCTATGAAGTACAATAAGGGTGAATAAGTGATGAATGAACGATGCTAAGTGCTCTGTAAAGGATATAATCACATATCTATGTCCCAGCTAAGGTTGCAGACACATGAGTCTTGCAACCACCCCTGCCTCTACCTCGAGTGAGACTTCATGTGTTTCACAAGTGTTGTCAAAAGGGCCGGTAGTTAGGGCTTTGTTGGTGTGCTCTTGAGTGTTGAACCCTGGGTCTGTCCCTGTGCCAACAAATGGTTTCGTTGTCGAGACATGAAACTTTGATTGCTGGGAACTGAGGAAGAAGAAACTTTGTGCAAAAGAAAGCTCTGTGCATAGATCTGTTGCCCTAGTGCACAGATTTTTACTCTACCTATGAAGATTTATGCAGGGAATAAGGTCAGATCTGAAGAAAGGAAGATCAGATCCGAAGAAAAGAAGTGAGATCTGAACACTCTGTGCTCTAAGAAAAGTAAAGGTGGGAATTTTTGAAAGAAAGAAGTTAGATCTGCAGAAAAGAGGTAAGATTTGTAAACTCTGTGCTCTAATAAAGGTAAGAATAGTCAAAAGTTTTTAGATCTGGAAGCTTTGTGCTCTGTAGAAGTAAGATAAGTGAAATTTTTTATTTCTAAAACATGGATCTAGGTATGCTTGATAGATTATGTCCTAGCTTCAAAACTAGGGCATTAATATATGAAAGAAAGTTTGATATGAATAGATTTGATAAGTATAATGATATATATGTTATACCTATGCATAGAAAGAATGTTTGGACTAACAAGTGGATGTAGGATCCTAGAAAGATTTTTGTGCAGGCTAGTTACCATGATCCTAGTGTGCAGTACAGAAGAAGTTGGAGAACATTTAAATGAAAGAGAGGGTTAACCCTCTATTACAGTTGCAGAAGACCGGGACATATTGCTAAGGAATGCCCTAGTGGAAGACCTAGTTGTCTCTGTTGAAAAGCTTTGAACCATGAAGTGTTGGATTTCCCTAGAATGATTGCTAAGCTTGAACGAATGAATCTAAATGAAGAAAACCCTAAGGCAGATCCAGAAATAGTAGAAAAACAGAAGGAATCAGAAAAGATATTGCTACAGATGAAAGACACCTTGAATGATCACCGACATGTTAGGCTATCAGTGATCTTCAAAGAAAAGGAGCAAGTCGAAGCAAGAATAGGGGACTTCAACATTGACTGTATTCTTGATGAAGAAACACAAGTGAATATTATGCCAGAAAAAAACTTGGGAAGCTATAGGAAAGTATGCCATGATCCCTTCCCTAGGAGTAACAAGTTTATTCAGAGGAAAGCTAGTAAACCTATGTGGAAGGCTCGCCCGGATACCTATGACTATCAATGGAACTTTAACAGAGGAAGACTTTGAGATCATTAAATTTTTTGAAGACAGCGCCCCGTTTACCATGCTCATAGAAAAACCTTGGATTGATAGAGAACAAGCCAGACGAAAACAGGAAGAAGAAGTTTTGGAACAGAAGAAGCAAGAGTTAAAAGACTTTATGACCAGAAGGATCGCACACTTGATTGAAGAACAAAAGAGAAGATCGCAGATATTTAATACTAGAACCTCCAATGTCGAGGCTAAGAGAACACTCGAGGATCCGCAGAAGATTGAGTTACCTATTTTTGATACAGAAGAAGTATTATCTAGGAACCCTAGGAAAGACTTTCAACAGCGCGAAGTAACTAAGACCACAGAAGATAATCATCAAAATGGTAAAATCATTACTGAGATGAATCTCATTGGGAAGAAGGCTGGAAAGTTAAGAAAGAAAAGGGCTAATACTGTAAGGTTACAAGAGGTTCTAGAGGATACTTCACAGACAAAAAAATTGCAGAATTGGAACTTCGCCGAGATATCAGAACAACGACATAGAGTACTTCACCATGACAAAGCAATATAGTTGTTGGGGCCAATATATCCGTTCAACTTCTGCTCCGAACGGGCAAAAAAGCAATAAAGGTTCATCATCCAGCCATTGAAAAGTGCCATAACGGGTCGAACAAGAGTTGATCAAGGATCATAACCATTGCCATCAAACCATTACTAAGTTTCCCTACTTAGTCCATCACGCCATGCACCAAGAATACTTTTTTCTAAGTGATAATTTGAGCATGAAACCTAAGATTAACTCACCCTGAGATCATTTCCTTGTTCCCATACTATTCACTGTAGTCTTTGAATTCCTTTCGCACCCGAGTTAGTTGACCCAAGCTTGTATGTCGGACAAGCTCAGCGCTGCTGAGAAAATCGTTGAAGAAGTTTTAATTGACTTAATGACTGAGAGAGTCATGTCAAAGAAAGGAATGTCTACAAGAGTACAAGCATCATCCTCGGGAGCATTGCCAGCTTCCCTCTCCACTGCTCGAGCAAGACTATCTCGACTGCCTTCGGAAAGACGATCTAAGCTCAAAAACGACTTCGCCACTATGAAGATGATCCCAAGTATATTGCCTAAGTATATCCCACCACTAAGCGGCATAGTGAATCGAGACATTGTACCCATAGACTTCGACTATGTTGTGGGCACTGGGTACCTCCCAAAAAGGGTGTGCACAGTTCCTGCTGACCAGGATAAGCTCACAATGCTGAAATTTAATGATTT
The DNA here is from genome assembly GCA_009831015.1 of Picea engelmannii. NCBI lineage: Eukaryota > Viridiplantae > Streptophyta > Pinopsida > Pinales > Pinaceae > Picea > Picea engelmannii. Next base: position 185,775 of record ML810551.1, on the reverse strand, counting down.
TAACCTTGGAGATCACAAGGTTTACAATATGCTAGCCATGTACAAGTACTTGAATATCACAAAAGGAAGGAACCCAAATATTTTCCCTCAGCAATGGACCCGTAACCTTGTGCAGTCAACCCTCCTCAATGTAATGAAGATTCCTCATTTAGGGGGGAAGTGAATGCATGCGTCAGATTGTTTTTGCCCTACTACCACGAAGGATACTTATGGTTGGACCACCGCATCACTGTGGATCCAATTCTGATCAATCCAATCAGAGGGATTAGCATGCAGGGCCCTGACCCGCACGATTTTTACCCTGGAAAGATCGCAGATCGCACTCTCACCCAGTGAATAAAAGACACATATGGAAATCTAGAGAAGGGCACGCAAGTTTACAAGGTAGCCTCCATTAAGAATGTAGCAGTGCACCTTGGTTGCCAGCTGATCACAAGGAAGTTAGTCTGTAAGAACACACCCACACAGGTGACTGGATTTGTAGTTGGCCTCGCAGAGAAGTGCGCGGAGGGACTACAAATGAATTGGGAAAAATACCTTGTAAATCAGCTAGATCTTGACTGCATACAAGCGCAAGACCAAGGATATGACTTCCACTTTAGTTGGTTTCTCATACTCATCACTTTCATCTCTTAGGAGCTACCAGAAGGTGCCACTTTTCCGGAGATTGAACCATTGGCTATGAAGTTTTGTACACTGTGGTACTCCGATGACATGAACAAGCAGTGGCAGTCCAATGTCATCTTGCATGCTTATTACAACCAATTAAAGAATGCAATCCAGCCTACACTGTGCCTCACACCAAACACACTTCATAGGTTTATACCTTTGGTCAAATTAAGTGTAGACCACCACTTCACCTATATCACAACATGCACAGATGATCACAAATAGCAACTCCAGTCGTACTATAAGTTGACAGAAGAAGACTTGGAGAAAATTACCAAGGAATGGTCGGTGAACCGCCTTATTCCAGCGCACCCTGCAGAGATGTCCAATGTGGATAGCCTTGAATCTATGTCGGATACACTTGGACCGTGCCAAAATAAGAAGGATGTGGAAGTTCAAGATATCCATAGCACATCCACGAAGACTACTTCGATCTCACCTACGAAGGAAGGTGATGGTGAAGAACTAGGTGGCACAAAAGTTGAGAAAAACAAAGGTGAGGTTACTCTGGCTAGAGAGGAGGAGGATCCCTCTAAGAAAAGGAAGATTTCCCCACCAAATCCCTCATCCTGAAAGAAAAATAAGGCCACCCAGACTACGTTCAAGACTACCCTTACACAGGACGACTTTGACTTCTTGATTGCTGCGTTGAATGATGCTTCACTAGAGATCATAGAAAAGAAAGAAGCGAAGCAGGAGGAGGTATTCATCCAAATCAAGGGTGAACTTCAAGAAGTGTAGCAGGTACTCCAGTCCAACAGAGCAATTTCTACGACACCCTTGACAATTGAAACAACAGGAACAACTAATGAACCCACCCGATTACGCTAGATCATCTAGAAAGTCGAGGCTCACCTTCGACGAGCTCAAGAAAACATAGCGCAAGCCACCCATGCTTTGGCACAAGTACAAAGTGCACATATAGTACAACAAAGGAAGGAAGAACAGGAAAATCTTGCCCTAGAAGCGAAGTGGGAGGAGGAAAAAGCACAGTTACAGCAGAGCAAGGACCAGTTGCTAGTAGAGCAACTTGAAGTACAGGAAAGAGTTCACATAGCACTTCGCTCTGTGACAGTCATTGAAGTGAAAATTGAAGAACATGTCCCATAGCAGGTGGAACAACTTGAAGAATTAGTCCAGCAACTTCAGTAGCGCATCGCAGATATGGAACTTCGTACCGTGCCCGAGAATCCACAAGAAGTAAGAGATTTGAGGGAAGAAATTGCTCGTAGCACAGTTGGCCGATTAAAAACCTTGGCTTTGGAATGTAAGAAGATGAGTGCTAGAAGTGCCCAGGCTTATGAGAACCTCACAGAGAACCCAGAACTATAGACATTATAAGCACAGCTTCAGGAAGCAAAGAAGCATGCAGATACGCTACAGGCACTGCTGAAGGCCTTGACCCCAGTCGAGAGAATGAAGTGATTTCCATAAAAACACACCGCCCAACAATAGGTACACATGTTGCAAAGTAAAGTGATGGAAGTCTCTCAACAACTTCAACCACTCCAAGAGAAATCATTCCAACTGTTCACTGAAGTTGAGAGTCAGGCAGTCGAGCTTGAACAAGTTTTCATCATTGTAGAACAGCGCATGGAAGGACTAGTAAACGATGCAGTGATCCAGGAGTTCATTGAGAAAGAGGTTGTTACACTACAGCAGGTCGAAGTAGCTCGGGCCAAGCTCAAGACATTCGAAGTGGAGCTGATCAGACCAGAGTGACTCAAGACAAGTCACAGGTGAGTGTTGGGGGCATGTTTGCCCTTAACCAAGTTTTTCAGGAACACTTGATCATACTTGACCATTTTTGGACATCAACACCCTATAAAAGATGGAGCATCAGGTGAAGCAGAGACCATGGGATCTCGTCCCACTTTTGGGGCCCTTTTAGGGTTTTGGGTTAATGGGAAAGGGATGTCGGCCCATGGGTTTACCCATGTTTTAGGCCTATGTTGTAAAGTATAAATAAATAGCTAGGAAATGTAATAAGTGTCGATGGCTTAGTGCTAGTAATTAGATCTGTGTGATTAAATGTAAATGCTCTGTGGATTATTGTAAGAGGCTTGCAAAGCTGAGTGCAAGTGTTGTAAGTGTTAAGTGCATGGATTATAAGAACTCTATGTGCTAGATCTACTCGGGGAAGGAGGATTTGGCGAGGTGCACGCAGATCTCTTGTCCTATGTGGAGTACAAGTTAAGCTTTGTGTTGTAATCAGATTGACCAAATCTAATAAAGTAGAAGAAGACTTTGTGAATGTAGCCCCAGGGTAGGGGTGAACCACGTAAACCTGTGTGTCATGCTTTGTGTTGTTGCTTCCTTGTGTTTTCACTATCTTTCTAAGTGCTATGCCATGATTAGATAGATTTTCTTATGCTTTGTGATTCACTAGATGTATATGAATAGTATATCTGATATGTATGAGGATGCTTAGTGTTGATCTACAGGATCCAATATGTTTTGTTATTGCTAAGAACTGAAATATATTATATCTGAGCAAGTACTGCAATGTTCTGTCTTATCTGCGAAGTACAATAGGGGTGAATAAGTGATGAATGAACGATGCTAAGTGCTCTATAAAGGATATAATCACATATCTGTGTCCCAGCTAAGGTTGCAGACACCTGAGTCTTGCAACCACCTCTGCCTCTACCTCGGGTGAGACTTCATCTGCTTCACATGTGTTGCCGAAAGGGTCAGTAGTTAGGGCTTTGTTGGTGTGCTCTTGAGCATTGAACCCTGGGTCTACCCCTGTGCCAACATCCACCCTATTTTCTTTTCCTTTGATATGTTTGATTTCAAAATCAAACTCACTAAGGAGAGCCATCCATATAGCTTGTCTAGCATTGAGTTTTGGTTGATAAAAAAAATATCTCAACCCACTATGGTCTGTCAAAAGCACAAATATTCTACCTAGGAGGTAATGCCTCCACATTTTAAAGCATGTACTATGGTAGACAATTCCAAATCGTGGGTCATATAATTGATTTCATGCTCATTTGATTTTTTGGATTCGTAGAAAATCACATGTCCTTATTGCATAAGGACTCCTCCGAGCCCTTCCTTGCAGGCATCTGTGCACAAAAGAAAGTCCTTGTTTGGGTCCACAATATTCAGCACAGGTGCATTGGTTAGAAGGTATTTCAGTTGTTGGAACCTCTCTTCACATTTTGATGTCCAAATGAATTTAACTCCCTTTTTCTAAAGGGAGGTGATTGGGCAACTGATCTTGGAGAATCCCTTTATGAACCTTCTATAGTATCTTGCTAGGCCCATAAAGGATTTGATATCATATACATATTTTGGGGTAGGCCAATCCATAATGGATTTTATCTTGTGAGGATCAACTTACACTCCTTTTTCAGAAATAACATGGCCTAAGTAATGGACTTGTTTTTGGAAAAAGTCACACTTACTAAACTTAGCATAGATTTGATGTTCTCTTAAAACTTGAAGCACTAGATTGAGATTTTCTTCATGTTATTACCTATTCTTAGAATAGATTAGGATATCATCTTATTCTTAGAATAGATTAGGATATCATCAATGAAAACCAATGCAAATTTATCCAAAAACTTACTGAGTACACTATTCATTAAGCACATAAAAGTGGTTGGTGCATTGGTAAGCCCAAATGGCACCACCACAAATTAATAGTGACCATATATTGTCCTAAAGGTTGTTTTGTGGATGTCTTCATCCTTAATTCAGACTTGATGGTATCCAGACCTCAAGTCAATCTTGGAGAAAATTGTAGCACCCCTTAATTGGTCAAACAAGTCATCGATCCTTGACAAGGGATACTTATTCTTAATGGTCATCTTATTGAGTTGTCTATAGTTTATGCACAACCTGAGGGTGTCATCCTTCTTTTTCAAAAACAAGTCTAGTCCTCCCCATGGAGACACGCTAGTTCAAATGTATCATTTGTCCAACATCTCCTTTAGTTGTAGTTTGAGATCAACTAGCCTTGGTGTACTCATTCTATAGGGTGTTCATCCTGGTACAAGTTCTATTGAAAAGTCAATATCTCTTCTTGGAGGTAGACCTAGTACCTCTTCTCGAAACACATATTTATACTCTTTTAATATGGTATGGTCCTCTAGTATTGATTTATTTTTCTCAACAGAGTTCAATACTTTTATTACATACAAAGGACATCCTTTTCTGCAATACTTCTTCACCCAAAGAATTGATATTTGTCTCACTGAGACAGGATTTTGATTTCCTTGTAGGGTTATTTTTCTCCCTTCTTCATCTTCACACTCCAAAGTTTTATTGTGACAATCCAACTTGGTTTTATGGGCAGCCAACCAGTCCATGCCAACCAACAGGTCATAAGATCCTAAAGGGAGCATGTTTAGGGTTGCTTGGGTGGGTAATCCATTCATAATGAATTGGTATGTTGGTATGGCCTATGTTATTGTTGGCCCTTGACCAAGTTTTGGGATATCCTTGGTCAAGTTTGACCTATTTTGAGACTTTGACAGCCTGTCGAAGGAGGGGCACAAGATGAAGCAGAGATCACAGTATCTCGGCCCCTTTTTGGGTCCTTTTTGGTATTTGGGATTATGTAACGGGTATGGGATGTCATCCCATGGGTTTACCCATGTTTGGGCCTATTTTTGTAAAGTATAAATAGATGCTAAGGCGATGTAGTGAAACGGGGTAAGGTAGTTGGCTAAGTGCTAGATCTACTTGATTGAAGGATTGTAAGTGCTCTGTGAATACTGTGTGAATCTTACAGAGCTGAGTGCAAGTGGCTATAGAAGGCTTAGTGTTGTATCCTAACTCGGGGAAGGAGGATCTAGCGAGCTGCACGGATCTCCTGTCCTATGTGGAGTAGGGTTTTGAGGCTCTGTGTATGTAACCTATTGAAGAAGCTAACAAATAAGAAGAGTCGGTGGAAACAGGGTGAACCACGTAAATACTGAGTTATTCTGCTTTGTGCCATGTGTTGATGGGTTTATGCATTTATTTGCTAAGTGCTTTGATATAGATAGATAGATCTGTTTATTCTTTGTGCTAATGATGTATATGAATGTATATCTTACCAATGTGAATATGCTTAGTGCTTGAATCTGATAGATTTAATCTACCTCTTTATGATAACTACTTAGGTACATCATATCTGAGTGAATGATGTGATGTTATGTTTCATCTATGCAGTAGATAGTGGTTAAATATTGATAAACTATTAGTGCTAAGTGCTCTATTAAGTATTACAATCACAGATCTGTGTCCCAACTAAGGTTGCAGACACTTGAGTCCTACAACTACCCCTGCCTCTACCTCAGGTTAGATTTCATTTGCTTCGCATGTGTTGCCGAAAGGGCTGGTAGTAAGGGTTTTGTTGGTGTGTTGTTGTAGCGTTGAACCCTGGGTCTGCCCCTATGCCAACAAATGGTTCTGTTGTTGGGATGTGAAACTGTGATTGCTAGGAACTAAGGAAGAAGAAGCTTTGTGCAAAGATCCTACCTGAAATTGTGAAAGCTCTATGTGTAGATCTATCTCTCTAGTACGCAGTACTCTACTTAGTTTGACAAGCTTTGTGCTAAGGAAAAGAAGTCTGATCTGAAGAAAAAAGGTAAGATCTGAAAGCTTTGTGCCCTAAGAAAGGTAAAAGTGAGATTTTTTTATTAAAAGAGGTCATATCTGCAAGCTCTGTGCTCTGATAAAGGTAAGAATATTGAAAATTTCTAGATCTGAAAGCTTTGTGCTCTGTAGAAGTAAGATAAATGGAAATTTTTGTTTCAACAGTATGGATCTCGGTATGTTTGATAGATTTTGTCCTAGCTTGAAAACTAGGGCATTAATAGATGAAAGAAGATTTGATATGAGTAGATATGATAAGAATAGTGAAACATATGTTATACTTATGCATAGAAAGAATGTTTGGACTAACAAGTGGATGCGGGATCCTAGAAAGAAATGTTTGCAATTTAGCTACTATGACCCTAGCGTGCAATATAGAAAGAGATGGGAATCATTTAAAAGAAAGAGAGGATTAACCCTCTATTACAGTTGTAGAAAACTGGGACATCTTGCTAAGGAATTCCCTGGGAAAAGACCTAGTTGTCTTTGTTGCAAAGCTATGGACCATGAAGTATTGGATTTCCCTAGAATGACTGCCAAGCTTGAAGAGATCAACATGAGACAAGAAAACCCTAAGGCAAATCCAGAAACTGAGATTATGGCAAAACCCCAGAAAGAATCAGAAAAAGTATTGCTACATATGAAAGAAACCCTAAATGATCACCGACATATCAGTTTATTATAGATCTTCAAAGAAAAAGAATACCTTGAAGCAAGAATAGGAGACTTCGACATTGACTGTGTTCTAGATGAGGAAACACAGGTGAATATCATGACAAAGAGAACTTGGGAAGCTATAGGGAATCTTGTTATGATTCCTTCATTAGGAGGAATAAGACTATTCAAAGGAAAGTTGATAAACCTATGTGGAAAGCTCACCCAGATATCTATGAATGTCAATGGAACTTCGACAGTGGAAGATTTTGAGATTATTAAATTTATTGAGAACAGTGCCCCATTTACCATGTTGCTCGAAAAACCTTGGATTGAAAGAGATCAGGCCAGAAGGAAAGAAGAAGAGGAACTTTTAGAACAACAGAAGCAAGAGTTAAAAGAATTCATGACTAGAAGGAATGCACACTTGATTGAAGAATAGAAGAACAGATCGAAGCTATTTAACACCAGAGACCCAGGTATCGAAGTTGAAAGAACACTAGATGACCCACAGAAGATCAAAGTACCTACTCCAGATAAAGAAGAAGTATCACTCTTGAATCTTAAGAAAGAATCTCAACGGCGTGAAGTAACTATGCCAAAAGAAGATAAGAATCAGAATGGAAAAAGGCATATCGAGACGAAGCTCACTGGGAAGAAGGCTAGGAAGATAAGTAAGAATAAATCTAAGATCGACAAGTTATAGAAGGTTCTAAATGGAACTTCGCAGAAGGAAAATTTGAAAAATTGGAGCTTCGTCGGGATAACAGAACAGCGTCACATGGCACTTCTCCATGGCGAAGCCATATAGCCATTGGGAATAATATAACCATTCGACCAACCCACCGAATGGGCAGAAAGGCATTTATGGTTCTCCACCAGACCGTTGAACCACACCATAATAGACAGAACAAAGTTAATGAAGGTTTCTCGCCCATTTCAAGAGATCTGTTACCAAGTTTTCTATTTATCCCGTCGTGCCATGCATCGAGAACACTTTTGCTAACCATGAATTTGAGCTCGCAGACTTGTTTATTTTACACAGTGATTATTTCTCTATTTCCCTCTATCTCATTACAGTGTCTAAGTTACTCTTTGAACCCGATATTTCCAACCCCGAGTGTGTATGTCGGACGATTTGAGCGCTGCAGAGAAAGTTGTTGAAGAAGTTATGATCAACCTCATGACTGAAAGAGTCATGTTGATGTCTACATGCATACAAGCTTCATCGACAAGAATAGTTCAAGCCTCTCCGTTGATTGCTCGTGGATCCGGACCATCCTGGTCGTCAGCAGAAAAGAGAACCAAGCATAAAGATGACCTCACAAATGAAAAACTGATTCCAACCATATTTCCTGATTACATCCTGCCTCTAGCTAGCGCAGTGAATCGTGATAGTGTACCATGCGATTTTGAGTACACCATAATTTCTGCGTACCTCACGAAGGGGATACGCGTAGTTCGAACAGACCAAAATAAGATTGCAACACTAAAATGACTTCAACCTTGGAGATCGCAAGGTATATGGTATGCTCACCCCATACAAGTACCTAACTAGAGCTAAAGGGAAAAATTCAAAGATAATCCCTCAGCAGTGGACTATGGACCTTGTGCAGTCCACCCTGTTGAATGTCATGAAGATTCCACACTTCAGAAGACACCCGGAAGTCAACGCTTGTGTCAAGTTGCTACTATCATGTTACCATGGTGGCTACTTATGGATATACCACCGCATTACAGCTGACCCAACACTGATCCACAAGATCACAGGCCTGAGTATGCAAGGACCTGACCCGCAGTACTTTTATCCAGGAAAAGTTGCAGATCGTGCACTAGCACATAAGATCAAGGACACCTATGGCGATGTCAATAAGGGAACAAGAGGCTACAAAATTGCTTACATCCAGAGTGGTACAGTGTGCCTCGCATGTCAACTAATCGCTATAAAGTTAGTAAGAAATAACTGACCTATGCATGTCACTAGCTTTGTCGTTGACCTCGCAGGGAAGTGCACAAAAGGCCTACAAATGAGCTGGGCGAAGTACCTAGTTAACCAGTTGGAACTAGATTTCCGAGAAGCGCAGGATCAGGGTTATGAATTTCATTTTAGCTGGCTCCTGGTCCTCATTTCATTTGTTTCCTGGGAGATGCCAGAAGGAGCGACCTTCCCAGACATAGAGTCGTTCGATCTGCTTGTCGTGAAGTTCACTACCCTGTGGTATTCAAATGATATGAACAAACAGTGGCATTTGAATGTTGTGTTTCATGCATACTACCTCCAGATAAAGTGAGCCATCGAAGCTGAGCCTCGCATGACCCCGAACACATTACAAATTTTTCAACCTCTGATGAAGTTTAGCTCAGATCGGCACTTCATCTACATTACAGCTCGAGCATATGAACATCAAGAGAATCTCCATTCATATTATAAGCTTACAGAAGAAGACCTTGAGGAAATCACCAAGGAATGGTCCGTTGACCTCCTTATCCCCACAAACCCCGCAGAGATATCTAATATTGACAGCCCAGAAGACACCCATAAAGAACAAAATACACCCGAAACCAGCAGACAGAAGAAGACTGAGGAGGTCCAAAACTTAAGCAGTACCTTAGTGAAGACCGCATCCATGTCACCTGACTAAGGGGGTGGTGATGAAGTAGAAGTTGAACAGAGACCAAGTGAAGTAACACTGCCGAGAGACAAGGTGGACCCATTGAAGAAGAGGAAGGCTTCCCCAGCGAAACATTCTTCCCAGAAGAAGTCAAAATCCACCATGACCAAGACGTAGACTGTCCTCACCTCCGACGACTTTGACTTCATCATGACAACCCTGAATGATGATTCACTAGAGATAGCAGAAAAACAAAGAGCGAAGCAGGAAGAAATGTATGATAGGATTGAAGTCGAGCTCTGAGGGGTACAATAGGCTCTTCAGTCCAGCCACGCAGTTCCCACTGTGCCTCTTCCATCAGGAGAACCAGAGTTGGGAGATGAGCCAGCCCAACTCCACTGACTAGATGAGACAATCGAAGCTTGCCTTCGTCGAGCACAAGAGGAAATAGAACAAGCCACCCAGGATTTGATGCAAGTACAAGGAGTACTTGTAGAGAAGTGTCAAGCTGAAGAACAGGAAAATATTGCTCTCCAAGCAAAGTTCGATGAAGAAAAAGCACAGATACAGCTAGGAAAAGAACAGTTGCTCGCAGAGAAAATCAAAGTGGAAGAAGTGGCCAGTAGAGCACTTCACTCTATGACAGTCGTAGAAATAAAGGCAGAGGACCGAGTCATGAAGCAAGTAGAGAATCTCATAGAAGTTACTCAATAGCTACAGAAACGCATAGCAGACTTAGATCTCTGTGCAGTGCCCGAGACTCCACAGGATGTAAGGGATCAAAGAGAAGCAACGGCTCGAAGCACAGTTGAGTGAATAAAATCCCTTTCTATGGAATGTAAGAAACTTACTAATCACAGTTCCCAGACCTACGAGCAACTCACTAAGAATCCAGAGCTGAAGGCACTGGAGTCCCAGCTCCAAGAGGTGAAGTATCAAGCCGAAACGATACAGGCACAGCTGAAGCCCCTGACAGTTGTGGAAAGAATGAAGCGCTCCCAAGAGAAACGTACTGCCCAACAACAAATCCACACTATATAGAGCAGAGTTATGGAAGTAACTCAGAGGCTCCAACCTGTACAAGATAAGGCCTATCAATTGTTCACAGAGGTTGAAGGTCGGGGAGTGAAACTGGAGCAGGTTGTCACTGAAGTTGAATAGTGCATAGAGGGACCTGTGAACGAGGTAGTCATCTAAGAGTTTGTTGCACAAGAGGTCATGGCACAGCAGCAAGTCGAATCAGCTCGAGCCCAGCTTGAGGCTTTTGAAGCAGAACTACCTAGATCAGAGTGACTTGAGACAAGTCACAGGTGAGTGTTGGGGGCATGTTGGCCCTTGACAAACTTTTGGGATATCCTTGGTCAAGTTTGACCTATTTTGGGACTTCGATAGCCTGTCGAAGGAGGAGCGCAAGATGAAGAAGAGATCATGGGATCTCAGCCCCTTTTTGGGTCCTTTTTAGGATTTGGGATTATGTAACGGGTATGGGATGTCATCCCATGGGTTTACCCATGTTTGGGCCTATTTTTGTAAAGTATAAATAGATGCTAAGGCAATGTAGTGAAACGGGGTAAGGAAGTTGGCTAAGTGCTAGATCTACTTGATTGAAGGATTGTAAGTGCTCTGTACATACTGTGTGAAGCTTGTAGAGCTAAGTGAAAGTGACTATAGAAGGCTTAGTGTTGTATCCTAACTCAGGGAAGGAGGATCTAACGAGCTGCGCAGATCTCATGTCATATGCGAAGTAGGGTTTTGAGGCTCTGTGCATGTAACCTATTGAAGAAGCTAATAAAGAATAAGAGTTGGTGGACGTAGCCCCAGGGTGGGGGTGAACCACATAAATACTGAGTTATTCTACTTTGTGCCATGTGTTGATGGGTTTATGCCTTTATTTGCTAAGTGCTTTGATATAAATAGATAGATATGTTTATGCTTTGTGATAATGATGTATATGAATGTAGATCCGACCTACGTGAATATGCTTAGTGCTTGAATCTCCTAGATTTAATCTACCTCTTTATGATAAGTGCTTAGGTACATCAGATCTGAGTGAATGATGTGATGTTATGTTTCATATATGCAATAGATAGTGGTTAAATATTGATGAACTATCGGTGCTAAGTGCTCTATTAAGTATTACAATCACAGATCTGTGTCCCAGCTAAGGTTGCAGACACTTGAGTCCTACAACCACCCCTGCCTCTACCTTGGATGAGACTTCATTTGCTTCGCAGGTGTTTCCGAAAGGGCCAGTAGTTAGGGTTTTGTTGGTGCATTGTTGTAGCGTTGAACCTCAGGTCTGTCCCTGTGCCAACAATTACCTTTATTTTGGTTCCAGTGGCTCGTTGTACCAGCCAAGATTTAGCATGTTTTAATTGCTCCAATTTACATTTCTCAACAGTTTTAGGGGCAACATAACTCAAATTAGAACCAGGGTCGATTAAAATGGAAACTAGTTGGTTGGAAATCATACTTTCCATCTCCACCACTGAAGCTTAGTGGCCAACTTGTCTATTATCCAAGGTTGCATAAATTTGTGGCATGCTCCTAGCCACATCATTGACTTTGGTAGCCTCTTGGACATTGTAGACCCTCCTATTGTTATGTTGCCTATGTGGATAGTCCCTTAGCAGATGTTCTTCTCCACAACCCCAACATTTCAAGGGTTCTCTATTTGTGTTATCAGTCTTACCTGGGGCTGCTCCAAAGGGTTTATTACCACTCTGAAATGGGAAATTACGATAATATACACTTTTAGTAGGAAGGCTCATCTTAGAAATTTTCCCATGGTTCTTAAAGCTTGAGGATTTAAACCCCTTCTTCTTGAATCCTGAATTACTTTTCTTCTTCCAGTCCTCATGAGGTTCTGTCTTATTCTTGAATTTCTCATAGCAATACCTTGCCTTCTGGATAGTATCTTCTAAGGTCTTGGATTCATCAAATTCAATTATGTCCCAGAAGGACTGAGGCAGTCCACTTATAAATCGTTGCATCTTTACCTTTTCATCCTTTATGTAGGGCACGTACCTTATCAGCTCAAGGAATTTGTTGATATACTCATCTTTTGTGAGTTGTCCTAACTTGACTTCATAGAACTCCTTGATCTTCCCATCAAAGTATTTTTCCGACAGATACTTCTTCTTGAAGTATTTCTCAAATTGTTTCCATGACAAGTCCTTCTCATGGATTCCTTTCATATTCCTAAGGTCCTCCCATAAAATGGAGGCCTTTCCATTCAAGTTGAAAATGGTTATTCGAGCCTTTAAGTTTTCAAAGTAGTCATGGACTCTGAAGTACTTCTTCAAGCCAAGCAGCCAAACTTATGCTTCTTCCCCCTTCTTAATTTCTCCATCGAAAGTGGGTGGTTTGAATTTCTTAAACTCTTCAAGGTCATGGCTCTTGGAATGTTTCCTCTTCTTTCTTCTCTTCTGGGAATGTGAACTAGTCTTGCTAGTAGAATATTCCTTGGATTTGTCAGTTTCTTCACTAGAGGATTCTTCCGTTGAGTGTCTCTTGGTTCCATGTTGGGCCTACTTTGAGGTGCTCCTCCTTGTGTGGCCACTTCCAGGACCATGCTTTTGTATCTCATGTGGACTTTGGGTTTTGTTAGTATGATGTATGTCCATATGGATGGTTGTTGGTCCATGTTGCAGTTATCTTTGTATATATGATAGGATTTGCAGTAGGACTGCGTTAATTTCAGTTTGTTTTTCATGTTCTTTTATCATCCTTTCATTGTCAACCTTACAACTCTGTAATCCGGCCATAAGGTTTCTTACGGTTTCATCCAAATTTGGAGGGCTTTCCACCACCCTCCTTTCATCATATTTTTCTTCTCTATTGTAGGAGCTTTCCCCCAACTTGTGGTGTGTCACCATACTTTACGCTGTAATTTTCCTATTGTCCACTGACTGCTTGAGTGTTGATAAAACATTTTATGTTAGTTAATTATCTACCAATTTATGAACAGCACATACAATTTGTAAGATGTAGTCAGCTTCTTTATTTGGAACATTATCACCACACAGTTCAGACTTTCAAACATATAACAACAGCAGAAAGTTTCATTCCTCTTTTCAGCAGTAGTTTAGATAAGTTTCGTACAAATAGGGTAAGATAGGGGGTTACCCACTTTAAAATTTCTCTAATAAGATTTTTATGCAACTCATTCATGAGCCCAAGCAGGCCAAGTGTTGTAACATTTCTCTGATACTACCTTGTAACACACTCGACCCCTTAGATATCCTTTAGAGGGATGGGGTATAAAAATTTCATTTTTACTTAAAGATATTTGACCCTCTTCCCGAGATCTCCATCTCCTTCTGCTCGTCAAGAGATTTCCAACAACTATCACCATGCTCAAATTCGAACTCGGGATTGGAAGTTATGCCCTCGCTTAACGCACAAGCTCACAGGGTTTCTGTGTTCAACATTGAATGCCCATCTCTCTATTCGCATATACTTCGGAGTCCCGAAAACTAAGAATTATGCCACGTGGTTCCAGCCTTCGGCCCTTTCAACTTGTTCAATACACCACCCTAGATCTCCAAAGTTCCGAAACCCTAAACTCCAGAAGGGTCCACACTTACACGTGGTGACGCATTAAATGCATAGGTGGGGGCAGGTGGGTCCAGGCCTTCGACCAATTTCAGTGCTCCAACATCCCAAGTCCCCTAAAGTCCCAAACTCCTAGTGTCCCGAGTACTCCACCAGCTTTTAGGCCAAGCGAGCATGCGCCAGAGGGATGACACGCAGAAAAGGGCAGAGATGACACATGGCCACATTAATGGGTGACATGTGTCACATTCAGATGGTCATATAAGGCCCGTAAAAAGCATGAATCAAGGTGAAACATGGCATGTCAAACATGGATCCATGTCACCCTTGATGATGGCATCTTTCCACATCACTCCAGACTGATGGCCTCTGGGAGTCTCTATCTTCTCCTACCTGCGAAATCGCCCAGAGCTCTAAAGCCTGAACTCCCGCCAGCAACCTCCCAATACCCCTTATAACCCACAATAAAGATAGGTCCATGTAGATCTATAGATCTATGGCCTTTGTTGCTTCACGACTTCTATGTTCGAGGGTTTGGCCCTCTAGTTTCCTTTTTACTCTCGGAGTGGTCAGTGTCAAGTTGACCACGGTCTGTTGGGTATGTGTTATATTCTTTGCACAACCAGTATGTGTTAGGGAAATAATTATGGGCATAGGTAGTGGGTATTGGATGTTACCTGGTCAACAGATCACCCACATCAGCGTTGGATGACAAGACTCCACAAGAGGTATGGACTGGTAAGGAACCTTCTCTCACACATCTTAAGGTATTTGGATGTGATGCATATGTTCATGTTCCAAAGGAAAATAGGAGTAAGCAAGATAAGAAGGTTGAAAAGTGTATCTTTATTGGATATAAAGATGGTCTCAAAGGTTATAATCTTTGGAACCCAAAAACTAAGAAGGTAGTGTATAGTCGAGATGTGGTATTTAGATAAATGAAGGATGTTGTTAAATAGGAAGTCCTACCAAGTAAGGAAGAACCAGATAAAATAGAATTTGATTTAAAGGATGATGAATCAAACTCTAC
>ML810551.1:139797-170561 GCA_009831015.1 Picea engelmannii | reverse complement strand
CAAATGGAAAGATGGCTGTCCCATGGCAGAAACAAGGGCGGAATGACAGCTGCTCTTGTGGATCACAGCGGAAGTGGAAGAAATGTTGTGGCAGGCCTGATATGCTTAGAAATTTGTCAGCGAGGTGAACATTGCTTCTCATACAAGCAATGGAAGAATTTATAAGTTCATTGGTGGCAAGCAAATTTTGCAATAGCCATGACCAGCAACAATTGGGCAGGTATGCACTTGTGGAGAATTAGATATATCCTATGATTGTCTATGCATAAACATGCATTCTGAGGGTATGCCACTATCAATGAGAAACATGTCAACTGAGGTGAGGGAACTGTTTGTTTCTATTGAATATTCTTATGACAAGAGAAGTAATGACGTTTCCCAAGTAGTCCAATACTCTTGTTATGCATGTAGAGTTCGAAAGTTCAAAAGAGACATTTGTTTTTTATGAATCCTTCAAATTATTGGATTCTATTAAAAGTGTTCAAAATAGACGTTTGCTTTTAAAATTTTAATGAATCCTTTGAATTATTGGATTCTATTAAAAATTCTTTAGAAGTTGATCAAGCATGAAAATACTCGAGGATTAATTTTTGGACAAGCTTTGGATTGAGATAGAATGTTTCCTCCCTTCAGATCAAAGCATAACTCTATTTATGCAAAATACTTGTCTTCCTATTCATGTTATTGTATTTGGTTAATGCTCTCGGAAAGTTCTCAAATGGTCCGTCAGTTCGGAGGGGTTGGATGCTTTAATTTATCTTTATATAAGACTGATTTCCTTTTATCCCCGGCTTTATACGATGAAAAATTAATTGTCAAATTAATTTCAATGAAGTGAACTATAATTCACCAAATGTGAAAGAGCTGTAATTTATCTTAGCATTGTTTTGCTATCCTTTGAAAGATATTTGTAATTTTGTCCTGTTCTAACTGGAAAAACAATCCAACAATGCCGTTGGCTCAATTGTCATGGTATGATTAGTAGTCCAACGTTTTTGCCTTAAGATGCACTATTCTTATGCATCTGTATAGTATATTTTCCCAAGCATTTTCTTGCAAATGCATTTGCCATAGTTCGTTAAACTGATCTCATGGATCTGCATGGATTGGTTTTAACGGAATTGGGGAGAAAATCATTAAAACTAACGAGGAGAATAACTCATGAAAATCCGACACAAGTTCGCACAACCTCTTTTGTTCATTTCGTAAAAGGTGTATTTGTAATAATACATGGCTTCAGAAAATTAGCACGTTTGCTATGCATTAATTATTATTTGAACTAATTATTTTTTATGCAACCATATCGCATGTACCATGCAGGTACCATCACACGCACACTGAGTTATATAGATCAAGCATGTCTTTAAGAAATAAATACAAAATTTGGAACAATGCATTGTCTCTTTAACAAGGGAAAACGAGCTTCAGGTTCCACTGTGGGTGTGGGTATGATAATTTTTGAAACATGGGATGGAGGTTTTTATTTATATGATTTTTTCCAAAAATAAAAATAGCAATACTGGAATCTGTGTAAATGAACAATGATTCATAATATCGTTTTTAGATGAAATTCATTATTCATATAAAATTGAAATTGTACAACTTACAAGTAACAGAAAAGACGTTTCTAATATCAGATGGCATTCATGATTCAGAATTTTTATTCAACATTGAACAATCAAACAATTATTTGAAAACAGTAAACTTGATCGTTACCATTTGACATTCAAGTGTTAAGCCAAGTACATGCTACATTCAGAAACTGCTTAATGGCATTTCCAAAAATAAAATGAATAGAACATTGTTGATTCGGCTTGCTCAAATCAAGTGTGCTGGTTTTGCTGTATCTTTATAGAAAAAACATTGCTGATTCGGCTTACTCAAGTCAAGTATGCTAGTTCTGCATCTTCATTATCATTGACATCACAACAGTCCTCAGTCAAAAGGCTCTTACAAGTAATTGTTCTTCTCAAGCATAAGCTTCTCTTCGGCAATAGTGACGAGAGTTATCTTGCTAAGTTGTCTAGTTGCGGCTCCAACTCCACACATATAACATCGTCTGTGTATTGGTCCTATCTTTGCAAAGGACCCTCCCTTTACCTTGAGTCCTTTAAAGAAATGAGACAAAGTGTGCTATGGATGTATACTATGTTCTCTGCCTTATTTGTACTGAAGCAGTTTTTCTTCAATGTTTAAATGCACCAATTCCTTTAACAAGAAGAGGAATTGGCTCCCTGTGAGGGTAATTGTATGCCAAATTCCCGCGACTTAAGAGCATCAACACCATGAAGTCAGCAATCATTTGGATACTTTTTCTTATGCCCATCGGTTAAAGCAGCATGAGCAGCAAACACGACTCACACCCGTGAAAATTGGGGAAACTGAGAATGTACATTGGGTGCCTCTTCTATAGGACCATATATATATTTTAACATTTATAAACCCTTTCATCAACTCTGTATTTGGAAGGAGATGTCTTTCATGTTGTAGGATCATACCATTTTGGGTTACATTGCATAGGCTGCCCTATCAATTGGGGTGTTCAATTTATTCCACTAGCCATGTATAAATGTTTATTGAAATGTGACTGTAAGTTGGAATTTTTTTAATTTAAGGTGGATTGAACCTTTTTACATAGATTCCGTGTTCTCATAAATCCAACCCGAACATAGGTTGTCTGTTTTCGCATAACAAAGAATATCACATATTGACTGTACAAATTCAACAACAAATTTAACATCCTCTAAAAAATGATCGTGCAAAATCAAATGCTTTACCTTCACATTTACATCCAAGGTAGATTGCCTCCATCGACCATTGTGGCAATTAAAACCGTAGTATAGTGTCCTTTCCATTTTAAAGGACAAATGTTGCAATGGATTAATGACGTTACCTCGTACCTTTGGGAGGGTTTGTTCTCTACATAATTCCACAATGGATAGAGAGGATTTGATGAAGCCATTATGGAGAAATTTGAAAGAAGATTTAAAAAAGGGAACTTTGAATGTAATTTCAATATTGAAAATTGTTTAGACATTGAAAAACTCCTCTTGCAATGGAAGATTTAAATATCTAATACCATTGTCCACTTCACAACTTCACAGTCTAGTGCTGTCCATGGATATTTTGCAAGAAAAATGACACTAAAATCCATTTTTTTTTTTCTCCTTTTTCACTATTAGATTGTTTCTTCCTTCATCTGAAAATGAAATGATAAAAATGACATGTTTTTGTGCTTTTGATTTACGAGAGCAGTTCAAAAGCAAATTTTAGGGTTTTGCAGGGGTGTACGCTTTCTTTTGAGTTTTTCTTGTCCCTTGATTTTTTTTTCCCTAGTGAATGTTTGCCTCTAAGAAACCTCTGAGAAACTTTTTCGGGACTACGCCCTAGTTTTATGGATTGGGAGAACCCAATTGAATTTGAGGGATCTGCGTTCCCCTCGGTTTGTACGGGAATGTTCCCACTTGTGAACCTAGTACATGATTCGTGCACCTAGGGCTTGGGTTCGAGAACCACGACAACTCAAGGATAAAGTGAATTCTTAGTAACATGGCTTACAAATTTATTGTAGAAGAAACAAATGCAAAACTCAGAATGTCACATTACATATTCAGTTTTCAACAAGGAAAAATATGCCAATTATCAGTAATACAACAAGGAAAAATATGCCAATTATCAGTAATATAGCTTACAAATCTATGTTAGTTGCAAAATACTTGTCCCAAGCCGAATTCAAATACTTGGTTGGCCTGGTTGGAAGAGGAGAAAAGTCAAAAAGATTTCTATTCTCTTTTTCTTTTATAATCTATATTATAATTTTATGTAAGCACAATGGATTAAGCTAGGGTATTTATGTAAATACAATGGATTAAGCCGCTTTTGCAACAATGGATCGAGTCTTTTGGGGTATGTGATGCATGTTTGAAACGATGCTTTTGCTGATGGATTTGGTATTTTGGAGCATGTGATGAATGTATGAAAAGAGAAAACATTGGTAGGTGGATTTTGGAATTAGAAATTGATTTGACAATAAATGTTTCAATATTTGCAGTGGAGGGCATTTCAAAGTTAAGATCTGAGTTATAAAATTTTGTGGAGATGGGAAAGTAGTTTTGAATTTTTTTTTGGGATTTTCTATTTTTTGAAAAATTGAACAACAAAAAATTGCTATGATCGGGGGAGATTTCCTCAGTGCCATTGTAAATAATTGGGTGGCGTAGGGGTTGTAGAGATTATGAATCTAAAATTAATATTGAAAGTGTGGGAATTTTGAGAAAACGTTAAGTAAATAAACATAGTTGCAAAATATTCATAGGTTTTAGCATAAAATTTAAATTGGGGTAGAATTTAAGTTGGCACAGAGAAACACAGATCTACAAATAAATGTTTTAGCTTCATATATGTCTAAGAGTATTTCAATTGTAAGTGGAACCTAAGAACTGATGACAATATCACATTTTTTTTAGTGATAAATATAGGATTGATCATAGCAAATGGTTGCATAATATAAATGAACAATTTGAATAATATTGTTTGATAAGTCAATTTTCTGATGGTGAAGCATGTAATTAGTGATATCATCATTTGGGAAGAATTTGGAAAAGTATTTTAAAATAAATGGATGAAAGAAACAAATATCAAATAACCCCATGGGAGAGAACACATGGAAAAACAAATATGAATTCAAAAGTCAAATGAAAATTTCATTACAGAACTTGCATAAATGGATGAGTGTTTTAGACTATGAAACCATACTCAATCATGTTTTTAAACAAGTTGAAAGCTTAAAAGAAGAGAAGAAACTTCATCAAATTGATGCTAAATGGAGATCACAATTGAAGAAATGAGTGGGGGAGTGAGGGAAGATATATAAAGATGTTTAGTAACACTAAAATATGGGTGAAGTCGAGTGAAAAACACAAGCAATATTTGAAGACAAAAGTGGGTGTTTGATGCATAATATCACACCTCAACTACAAAAGGAAAATGAACAAGAAATAAAAGGTCACAAAAAATGCTAAAAAAAGATGATATCCAACTTGAGGAGATAAATTTCAGAGTAGAAGATCAAAACAAACACATAATGAATAATATCTCTAAAATAAGTATTATTGAAGAAGCAACGATGTTAAGAGTGAGATATCAATCTAAAAGAAAAAACCGAAGTATGTTTGAAGGTAAAGAAGTAACCCTTGGAAAGGTGGAACCACATTGAGACCCTCCTTTTTATAAAAGTCTACAAGAAAGACACATGCATTTATCGACAACCCCATTTACAAGGATGCATGTGATTTAGAACCAATGACTTTCATGGAATCAAAAGAACAATTTTGTGACATTATCAAAGACATCAACTCTAAAGTTGGAAAATATATGACAATGCATGGATTCAATGAGAGTAATTATGTGGTATCATTCTATTGGAGATTGAAACCAATAAAATAATATATGAATGGATGGATGATAAAGCATGACATCAAATGAGCATGAGTTTGAAGGAATCTTATTACTTAGGATCCTACTGCTTGGATAAAGCTCCCCAAGGAGGAATAAAATATGAATGGATAAATGATAAAGTTTGACATCAAGTGAGTACGAGTTTGAAGGAATCTTATTATTTAGGATCCTAATGCTTTGAGGAATCCTAATTCTTTGAGGATAAATCTCCTTAAGGAGGGAAGGGAATAATGTGCTATGAGGACCACTTGTATAAATGAAAGTAGGTCAACTTGATAATGGGAGCCACGTGAGTATTGTGTGTGTGTGTGTGTGAGAGAGAGAGAGAGAGAGAGAGAGAGAGAGATTGAGATTATTGCAATCATTCTTGTACAAAGATAGTTGACACATTTGTATATGATTTTTTAATTCAGTTTTGGTTACTTGACATTATATGTACGTGTTTTTATGTAATTGTTGTCACTATGTTTATAAAGTGACTTATGCAGGATAACACATAAATAATAAATTTCTTCATTGAATAAATTTGATAATTCTGAAACAAATGAAGATAACGAGCCAATCTCTGATCATTGCCCCATCAAAATAACTTAAATATAGATGTGGCCATTGAGGAAACTTATATGCACAAACACGCAATCGAGTTCTCTTTGACATGATAAATATTATAAGCTCTTAATAAAAAAATAAAAAAAATGCCAATATTTAATAAAACATCAAGAGAGACTTAAGACTTATGTAAAAGAGAAATTAAAATATTATGCGCTAATTGTTAGGGTCTCACCCTAACTCCTCTAGTTACTAATGCTTAGGATGTTAACTAATGTAAGGTGGCCATCCTTATTAAATAAGGACTACTATGTAGTTTGAGTGTGTACTCAATAATGTCATGTGGCTTTATTAAAGAAGGCCCATGAGGTAGTGGGTGTATGTTCTCAATAATATGATAATGTAATGTGGCTTCATTAAAGAAGGCCCACTAGATAGTTGGTTTGTGTACTCAATAATGTAACGTGGCCTCACTAAATAAAGCCTACTAGGTAATGGGCATTCAATAATGTAATATGACTCAATGACTAATGTAGGGTCCATTAGTGGTTATGGTTATGCTTGCTAGAAGCTATTTATAGGGGTAGATCACCATGTAAGAGTTGTGAAGTATTTTGTATTGTATTGGAGCTCTTCTCTTTTGGAGGTTGCCCCCTCAAAGTGGCATTGTGAGAATTTCTATTAGTTCCATTATCAATATCTTGTTTTCCATTCACATGTTCAATTACTAACATTCCTTTCTTATTAACTATTGCAGATATTATTTATTTGATATTGCTCATTTCACATATTAAAAATATTGCACTAACATCTTCCGAGGAAAAGCTAAAGAATCGGCTAACATTAACAAAACTGACTAGAAATCCCACATTAACAAACTTTATGTTTCCCTTAGGTCTTTGAGGATATCTAAGCCACTCATCACAACATTGAGGTTCTTTCAACCGATGATATAAAATTTGGCATTAAGAGTCTTGCTAATGGAAAAGCTAGAGACATTGAACTATACCAAGTTGAGATCTTAAAACTTGAGACTTTGATCCTGATGCCTCATATCAAGTATATTTTCAATCAAGTTATCAAGGCTTCCCCAAAAAATGCACTGAAAGTTTAGTTGTTCTTGATTTCAAATTTGGAAATTAGGATGATTTGTCCAATTATCGAACTATCATGATTAGCCCCCTTTTAGAAAAATTATTTGGCTTGATTCTTGAATTTTGTTTTTGTGAAAGACTTGAGGACAATAATAAAAGGGCCAAATGGCAAGGAGGGTTTAGGGATCAACATGCTACATTGGATCCGTTTCCACCCTTAGATTTATTGTTGATGATTGTAGAGACAAAATGAAAATATATCATTTGTTGTTTTGTTGATTTTAGAAAATCCGTCAACATTGTGCCAAGAGCCAATCTATGTAAAAGGCTAGAAGACATTGATATCCCTCTTGAGCTCCTTAGTGTTGTGACTCGACTCTATGAAAAGGTTATTCCTAATATG
The DNA here is from genome assembly GCA_009831015.1 of Picea engelmannii. Taxonomy (NCBI): domain Eukaryota; kingdom Viridiplantae; phylum Streptophyta; class Pinopsida; order Pinales; family Pinaceae; genus Picea; species Picea engelmannii. Next base: position 163,058 of record ML810551.1, on the reverse strand, counting down.
CAATGTAATAACGAGTGATTTATGGACATTGATTATAATATTAGTGTTAAGCAAGGGTGCTCCTTTTTATCCCACCCTTTTTGGAATCTACATTGATAAAATTGCGAAATGTTTAAAAGAGGAAGGATGCATTGATATTAACATTGTTGGAATCATTGTCATTATTCTTCTATGTGTAGATGATATCAATTTTATTGCAAAAAGTATTGAATATCTTCGCAAGCAACTCAAGCTCTTGAACAATATTTATGCAAAAATTACGAGTTTGCCATCAACATTGATAAAACCAATATCAGGATAATTGCATCCAAGTGAACATTTTATCCTTTGATTTTGTATGGTTATAACACCCTTGAAGAGATCCATAATTTCAAGTACTTGGGTATAGATTCCAATTTCCATTTGAATTAGAACCACAATGTTGAGAAAATAATCATTCGTGGTTGGAATACTTATTACGAAATTGAAAACAAATGTAGAAATGGCAAGCTCTAGAATTGGGACAAGAAATAATTTATTTTCAATGCTTTATTTATCTTGGTCATTGTAGAAATTTTCATGATCTAAGATTTCTAATCCAAATTTTTATCCTTAGGGATGTCATGAAATATAAATAAAACAACAACAATAACAAACAATATTTCAACTCTTAACAACCCTAATCAACTAGGCAATTCAGTGTGCCAATAAGTTTCAACACTTTAGGGAAATTTCGTCATGCATACAATAGATTTGAAAATCAATCATGACAACCATAAATACAATGGAAAATTTTCACTATCTTATCCAATATAAATGTTAAATCAATTAACAATTGTAACCTTAACTTACGTGAAATTGTAATACCCCCGTTTCCCCCAACTTGTAAATATAACTGTAACTTGCCAAAAGACTATGGGCAAACTGAATATGTGTGGATGTTGGAATTGATGAACCTTTTTGTTATAAAAGGTAATGTATGTATTTCTGTTATTAAGTAAAATGGATAGTGTTGCATAACGGTTGAGGGGGTTTTCCATGGTATATCATGATGCATGAGAGAGATGGTGAGGGGAACCGACAATGGTTGAGATGACCCCCACCAGACTAGTACCTTACTGGATTTAAATTATTTAGACCCAAAACAATCCTCTGACCCAAAAATAAATTACCAGTTAGGCTGATAGTTGGGAAGTCCTCCTCAAGAGTCAATGAGGAAATGGGTAGAGTACCCATCTGAAAAAATTCTCGACTTGACCATGAAATGGGGATTTGGACCCACACAATCTTACTGAGGAAGGCAAGAAAAGAAGGGAATTCATGGGCAGAGAAGAGGGGACGAGGGAAATGAGTCTAGAGACCATTTTTTTGAAGAGAAGAACATGTGCAACTCTCTGTTTCTAGAGAGAATTGAAAAACAAGCTTGCTCTGGGTGCAAGAAGTTGTTGGAAGTGTATTCAGTCCAATATGATAAATGAGGTTGCAAGAAGATGAGTGACTAAGGAAGCACTCATCATAGACCCCCATGCTTGGTAGAGGGAGAAACAATCTGCTAAATTCATGTGGGAAGAGGAGAGCGATCTCCGTCCCTGGCTGTTGCTGAAAGAGAAGGAAGAGTCTCTCTATTAGAGCATCATGATCTAGCTAGGGGGTGGCCATCGATAAATCTGTCTAGGAGTGGCTGTGTCTACGGTTGGGTGGAAAAGGGCACCCCTCTCAGTAGTCGCTTCACTATATGGTTTCTTGATAAGTATTCTTATACCCTGTGTACTAGGATTGAAATGATGGTTGGATATCTGTGTCTATGACTAAAATTTTGATTATTTGATTAATGTTAGAGATGCTTATCGTTCTTCTGTAAATCCTTGCATTTGAATGGTTTCTATTTTCCCTTGCTTAGTAGTAAGAGAACTTCTAGACATGGGTCTTCAAATAAGTTTAGGAATAAGCTCACGATTTCTGTACTGGTTGGAAAATCCTTAAGGGATTTTTCCCAAGGATTGATTTTGTAACATAAGAGTCGGGGTAGACTTACCTGGAACACCTCAGTCCTATCAACCTCTCGGATTTACCTTCGTAGGTTACTGAATTCAAGCTTTGTGGAGGGAGGGTGTCTCCTTCAAATCATTTGTTCGTGTGACAGAGGGCTCATGTCCATGACCCTAATCAAATCACATCTAAGAGTGAGTGTGCAACCCTGAGACCTGTCAGGGAATCCATATGACCAAGACCTTAGAACCCTTCGCTAGGTCTGAAAGGAGCTAAGTAATCATGGCTTCGAAACTCCGGGAGTCCGGAGCTCCGAGACGTTATGAATTTACCACCTTCGAAACCAACCGAAAGCAACCTGCTGGTATGGTTACCGGTGAGGTTGGTTGACATATAGAGGTTTCCTTAATCGTGACCGTGGGATCTGTCCCACCGTTAAACCCTGACCCACTTACCGGTCGCGAAGCAAGACGAGTCATAGATCAGAGGATACTCAAGATCTTCCCTGAATGTTCGATCCACGTCATGGTTAGTCCGACATTGATCACTCCAAGAGAAAGGGAGTGTTAGATGGGTGGAACCCCCGAATGACGAACTTGCGAAGTGATGAGAACCGTAGATTTGAGGATGCTTCAGGATCTCCCCTGACCGTTGGATCTACGTTGTGGTCAGTCTGACGTTGACCACATTGGGATAAAGGGAGTGTTAAAGGGGTATAACCCCCAAACGTCAAGGTCGTGAAGCATTGAGGATTGTCGATCCGAGGATGCTTCGTGATCCTTCCTGACCGTTGGATCTAGACCGTGTATATTTTAACCTTGTACAATATTTACTGCAAACAAATTTTCAGTAAAAGAATAGGAAAGATACAATGGCAAATACAAACATTACACAGAGATTTTTCCCTTGGAAACCTAAACCGGGAAAACCAACATATTCTATATTCATTCATCATGATACATTGTTTACACTACAATATACATATAAGAGCCAACGACATCCAAAACCCTAACCCAATGACTTGGATTAGTCAACAACCCTAATTCCTTAACCAGAAATAAAAAACCATTGGCAAATAAACCATGTGCTGTAAAATCACCTAAATATGTGACACGTTTCTCGAGTCGTGCAAAGAATATAACACACACCCAACTTTCTCCCACTTGTTGTTTTCTTTGCATACAGGGGGTTACAGGGTTACATAGTCAACAATCCAGGGCAACAATGCCCAGGGATCCTCTACACCAAGAGAACTTCTCAGTGCTCAAAGATTTTGTTAATGAATCTGTAGCATTCTTCAAAGTGTCCACCTTCATTAACAACACTTTCTTTTCTTCAACCATGTCTCTCACAAAGTGATATTGAATATCAATATGCTTTGTCTTTGAATGATAAGCCGGGTTCTTCGCCAGAAAAATTGCACTCTAACTGTCACAATCTATCCTTACAACTTGTTGTACCAACCCAATACTCGAACACAATATTTATAACCATACTGCTTCCTTACTTGCATGAGTCGCTGCCATGTATTCAACTTCTGTAGTTGAAAGTTTCACTACAACCTGACTTTTTCTCATCCAACTTATTTCTCCTCCAAACAGGTTAAACACATACCCACTTGTAGATCTCCTATGATCCAGATCTCCAACACAGTCTGCATCCACAAATCCATGTATATCCACCACTCTGTCCAATCTCGATCTTCCTTCGTAGCACAATCCATATCTAGCAGTGCAATGCAAATACCTGAAAACCCTTTTTACTATTGTCCAATGCTCCTTCCCTGGTTTTGACATATACCTGCTCAAAACTCCCACTGCATGTGCAATGTTTGGTATAGTACAGACCATTGCATGCATCAAACTGCCATTTTCATATGGAACACGAGACATGTCCTCTTCCTCTTCTTGTTTCTTGGGACATTGATCCACAGATAAATTTACACCAACGAGAATAAGAACCTTGACCGGTTTACATTCCTGCATATTAAACCTTTGCAATATTGTCTCGACATATTTTCTTTGATTTAACTAGAGTTTCCTCTTTTTCCGATCTCTTTTAATTTCCATGCCCAAAATGAAATTTGAAGCACCGAGATCTTTCATGTCAAATTTAGAGGATAACTGAGTTTTCACATCTTGGATAATCTCCTTGTTGTTTCCTATTAACAACATATCATCCACATAGAAGACCAAATAAATCAAATGATCACCAATTAATTTAAAATACACACAATGATCCTCTTTTCTTCTTGTGAAGCCAAATCCCAGCATCTAAGTATCAAATTTTTGATACCACATCCTTGGTGATTGTTTTAAACCATATAGATAATTTTTGAGCTTGCATACCAGCTCCTTCTTTCCCTTCACAACATAACCTTCCGGTTGCTTCATATAGATTTATTCTTCCAGATCCTCATGTAGGAATGCTATCTTCACATCCATCCGTTCTACTTCAAAATCAAATGCAACAACAACAGATAACATAAGTCTTATAGAGGTTAACTTGGAAACAGGAGAAAAAATCTCACCAAAATCAATTCCCTGAACCTGGGAATAACCCTTTGCTACTAACCGAGCTTTGTATTTCTCCACTTTTCTTTTTGCATTCAACTTCTTTTTAAATACCCATTTTCTGCCAATGGGATTTCTTCCAGTCAGAAACTCCACTAGATCCCAAGCCTCATTCTTATCCAAGCCTACCATTTCTTCGTCCATGGCCTTTTTCTAGAGATTTCCATTCTCTGAATCCACTTCCTCTCTTACAGTTCTAGGATCATCATCAGTAATAAACAAAGACAAATTTAAACGAAAATCAGATGGAGTATACCTTTCCGGTAGCCTTCTTTCTCAAACCGATCTCCTCAATACTAGAGTATGAGGATCTTCTTCTTCCGATTCCTTTTCTTCAGTAGAGTTTGATTCATCATCCTTTAAATCAAATTCTATTTTATCTGGTTCTTCCTTACTTGGTAGGACTTCCTATTTAACAACATCCTTCATTTATCTAAATACCACATCTCGACTATACACTACCTTCTTAGTTTTTGGGTTCCAAAGATTATAACCTTTGAGACCATCTTTATATCCAATAAAGATACACTTTTCAACCTTCTTATCTTGCTTACTCCTATTTTCCTTTGGAACATGAACATATGCATCACATCCAAATACCTTAAGATGTGTGAGAGAAGGTTCCTTACCAGTCCATACCTCTTGTGGAGTCTTGTCATCCAACGCTGATGTGGGTGATCTGTTGACCAGGTAACATCCAATACCCACTACCTATGCCCATAATTATTTCCCTAACACATACTGGTTGTGCAAAGAATATAACACATACCCAACAGACCGTGGTCAACTTGACACTGACCACTCCGAGAGTAAAAAGGAAACTAGAGGGCCAAACCCTCGAACATAGAAGTCGTGAAGCAACAAAGGCCATAGATCTATAGATCTACATGGACCTATCTTTATTGTGGGTTATAAGGGGTATTGGGAGGTTGCTGGCGGGAGTTCAGGCTTTAGAGCTCTGGGCGATTTCGCAGGTAGGAGAAGATAGAGACTCCCAGAGGCCATCAGTCTGGAGTGATGTGGAAAGATGCCATCATCAAGGGTGACATGGATCCATGTTTGACATGCCATGTTTCACCTTGATTCATGCTTTTTACGGGCCTTATATGACCATCTGAATGTGACACATGTCACCCATTAATGTGGCCATGTGTCATCTCTGCCCTTTTCTGCGTGTCATCCCTCTGGCGCATGCTCGCTTGGCCTAAAAGCTGGTGGAGTACTCGGGACACTAGGAGTTTGGGACTTTAGGGGACTTGGGATGTTGGAGCACTGAAATTGGTCGAAGGCCTGGACCCACCTGCCCCCACCTATGCATTTAATGCGTCACCACGTGTAAGTGTGGACCCTTCTGGAGTTTAGGGTTTCGGAACTTTGGAGATCTAGGGTGGTGTATTGAACAAGTTGAAAGGGCCGAAGGCTGGAACCACGTGGCATAATTCTTAGTTTTCGGGACTCCGAAGTATATGCGAATAGAGAGATGGGCATTCAATGTTGAACACAGAAACCCTGTGAGCTTGTGCGTTAAGCGAGGGCATAACTTCCAATCCCGAGTTCGAATTTGAGCATGGTGATAGTTGTTGGAAATCTCTTGACGAGCAGAAGGAGATGGAGATCTCGGGAAGAGGGTCAAATATCTTTAAGTAAAAATGAAATTTTTATACCCCATCCCTCTAAAGGATATCTAAGGGGTCGAGTGTGTTACAAGGTAGTATCAGAGAAATGTTACAACACTTGGCCTGCTTGGGCTCATGAATGAGTTGCATAAAAATCTTATTAGAGAAATTTTAAAGTGGGTAACCCCCTATCTTACCCTATTTGTACGAAACTTATCTAAACTACTGCTGAAAAGAGGAATGAAACTTTCTGCTGTTGTTATATGTTTGAAAGTCTGAACTGTGTGGTGATAATGTTCCAAATAAAGAAGCTGACTACATCTTACAAATTGTATGTGCTGTTCATAAATTGGTAGATAATTAACTAACATAAAATGTTTTATCAACACTCAAGCAGTCAGTGGACAATAGGAAAATTACAGCGTAAAGTATGGTGACACACCACAAGTTGGGGGAAAGCTCCTACAATAGAGAAGAAAAATATGATGAAAGGAGGGTGGTGGAAAGCCCTCCAAATTTGGATGAAACCGTAAGAAACCTTATGGCCGGATTACAGAGTTGTAAGGTTGACAATGAAAGGATGATAAAAGAACATGAAAAACAAACTGAAATTAACGCAGTCCTACTGCAAATCCTATCATATATACAAAGATAACTGCAACATGGACCAACAACCATCCATATGGACATACATCATACTAACAAAACCCAAAGTCCACATGAGATACAAAAGCATGGTCCTGGAAGTGGCCACACAAGGAGGAGCACCTCAAAGTAGGCCCAACATGGAACCAAGAGACACTCAACGGAAGAATCCTCTAGTGAAGAAACTGACAAATCCAAGGAATATTCTACTAGCAAGACTAGTTCACATTCCCAGAAGAGAAGAAAGAAGAGGAAACATTCCAAGAGCCATGACCTTGAAGAGTTTAAGAAATTCAAACCACCCACTTTCGATGGAGAAATTAAGAAGGGGGAAGAAGCATAAGTTTGGCTGCTTGGCTTGAAGAAGTACTTCAGAGTCCATGACTACTTTGAAAACTTAAAGGCTCGAATAACCATTTTCAACTTGAATGGAAAGGCCTCCATTTTATGGGAGGACCTTAGGAATATGAAAGGAATCCATGAGAAGGACTTGTCATGGAAACAATTTGAGAAATACTTCAAGAAGAAGTATCTGTCGGAAAAATACTTTGATGGGAAGATCAAGGAGTTCTATGAAGTCAAGTTAGGACAACTCACAAAAGATGAGTATATCAACAAATTCCTTGAGCTGATAAGGTACGTGCCCTACATAAAGGATGAAAAGGTAAAGATGCAACGATTTATAAGTGGACCGCCTCAGTCCTTCTGGGACATAATTGAATTTGATGAATCCAAGACCTTAGAAGATACTATCCAGAAGGCAAGGTATTGCTATGAGAAATTCAAGAATAAGACAAAACCTCATGAGGACTGGAAGAAGAAAAGTAATTCGGGATTCAAGAAGAAGGGGTTTAAATCCTCAAGATTTAAGAACCATGGGAAAATTTCTAAGATGAGCCTTCCTACTAAAAGTGTATATTAGCATAATTTCCCATCTTAGAGTGGTAATAAACCCTTTGGAGTAGCCCCAGGTAAGACTGATAAAACAAATAGAGAACCCTTGTAATGTTGGGGTTGTGGAGAAGAACATCTGCTAAGGGACTATCCACATAGGCAACAAAACAATAGGAGGGTCTACAATGTACAAGAGGCTACCAAAGTCAATGATGTGGCTAGGAGCATGCCACAAATTTATGCAACCTTGGATAATAGACAAGTTGGCCACTAAGCTTTAGTGGTGGAGATGGAAAGTATGATTTCCAACCAACTAGTTTCCATTTTAATCGACCCTGGTTCTAATTTGAGTTATGTTGCCCCTAAAACTGTTGAGAAATGTAAATTGGAGCAATTAAAACATGCTAAATCTTGGTTGGTACAATGAGCCACTTGAACCAAAATAAAGGTAATTGTTGGCACAGGGGCAGACCCGAGGTTCAACACTACAACAATGCACCAACAAAACCCTAACTACCGGTCCTTTCGGCAACACCTGCGAAGCAAATGAAGTCTCATCCAAGGTAGAGGCAGGGGTGGTTGCAGGACTCAAGTGTCTGCAACCTTAGCTGAGACACAGATCTGTGATTGTAATACTTAACATAGCACTTAACACCGATAGTTCATCAATATTTAACCACTATCTATTGCGTATATGAAACATAACATCACATCATTCACTCAGATCTGATGTACCTTAGCACTTATCATAAAGAGTTAGATTAAATCTAGGAGATTCAAGCACTAAGCATATTCACGTAGGTCGGATCTACATTCATATACATCATTAGCACAAAGCATAAACATATCTATCTATCTATATCAAAGCACTTAGCAAATAAAGGCATAAACCCATCAACACATGGCACAAAGTAGAATAACTCAGTATTTATGTGGTTCACCCCCACCCTTTAAGGTTCTTCAATAGGTTACATGCACAGAGCCTCAAAACCCTACTTCGCATAGGATATGAGATCTACACAGCTCGCTAGATCCTCCTTCCCTGAGTTAGGATACAACACTAAGCCTTCTATAGTCACTTGCACTCAGCTCTACAAGCTTCACACAGTATGCACAAAGCACTTACAATCCTTTAATCAAGTAGATCTAGCACTTAGCCAACTGCCTTACCCCGTTTCACTACATTGCCTTAGCATCTATTTATACTTTACAAAAATAGGCCCAAACATGGGTAAACCCATGCGTTGACATCCCATACCCGTTACATAATCCCAAATCCCAAAAAGTACCCAAAAAGGGGTCGAGATCCCACAATATCTGTTTCGTCTTGCACTCCTCCTTCGACAGTCTGTCGAAGTCCAAAAATAGGTCAAACTTGATCAAGGATCTCCCAAAAATTTGTCAAGGGCCAACATGCCCCCAACACTCACCTGTGACTTGTCTCGAGTCACTTTGATCTGGGTAGTTCTGCTTTGAAAGCCTCGAGCTAGGCTCGAGTTGATTCGACTTGCTGCTGTACCATGACCTCTTGTGAAACAAACTCTTAGATGACTACCTCGTTCACAGGTCCCTCTATGCGCTGTTCAACTTCAGTGACAACCTGCTCCAGTTCCGCTCCTCGGCCTTCGACCTTTGTGAACAATTGATAGGCTTTATCTTGTACAGGTTGGAGCCTTTGAGTTACTTCCATAACTCTGCTCTAGATAGTGTGGATTTGCTATTGGGCGATGCGTTTCTCTTGGGAGCACTTCATTCTTTCCACAACTGATAGCGGCTTTAGCTGTGCCTGTATCGTTTCGGCTTGATACTTCATCTCTTGGAGCTGGGACTCCAGTGCCTTCAGCTCTGGATTCTCAGTGAGTTGCTTGTAGGTCTGGGAACTGTGATTAGTAAGTTTCTTACATTCCATAGCAATGGATTTTATTCACTCAACTGTGCTTCGAGCCATTGCTTCTCTTTGATCCCTTACATTCCGTGGAGTCTCGGGCACTGCACGGAGCTCTAAGTCTGCTATGCGTTGCTGTAGTTATTGAGTAACTTCTATGAGCTGCTCTACTTGCTTCATGACTTGGTCCTCTGCCTTTATTTTTATGACTGTCACAGAGAGAAGTGCTCTACTGACCACTTCTTCCACTTCGAGTTGCTCTATGAGCAACTATTCTTTTCCTTGCTGTATCTGTGCTTTTTCTTCATCGAACTTTGCTTGGAGAGAAATATTTTCCTGTTCTTCAGCTTGACACTTCTCTACAAGTACTCCTTGTATGATGCAGGAGCATCGCCAACTCAACAAGCGTGGAGCCAGCGCATGTGTTTTTAAACACATGACATATAAGCTTGATAACTCTTTTTGAATTTTCATTTAAGATGAAGCGCCATATCCTTCAATGAAACATTTATGAAGGAGCGCCTGCTGTATTGTATCAGACCTCGAGCCATACGCTCTTGTCTGAAATAGATAGGAGGCATTTAATCTAGTTAATGCATGTAGATAGATGTTTAAGTCTAGATTAGACAGTTTAGAGTTCGAGAGGGAAACAGATATAGACACCCTCCTTTGTACATTATTCAAGATTCAGATTATTCAGGGGCAAGAAGAGGGAGCAACAGAGAATTTGTGAAGAACACCCATGTACAGATGTTTTTGAAGTAATAGAAGAGAGTCTTTGATTCAATTTCATGGCTGGTGTTGTTTCTCTGTGGATGATGTTTATGTGCTCATGAATGTTTGCTTCTGTTATGCATTTTCTTTGAATATGCTGTGTTTGAGATTTCAGAGGTTTAATTGAAGTCTGAGAGAGGAGAGAATTAGTTTCAATTGTTTCTCTGTCTGATCCAGGAGATTCCTGCATAGAGTGCAGTCGAATTCATCCGCATAGAGTGCGTTGATGAAGGTTCAGAATTTAAACACTTATTCTCATTCACCCAGAAGTTATAAGATTGTTGAGGAAGCCGTGTGAAGAGTGCACAGGCGGAGTCAGAGGTCTCAGTTGTTAAGCTGAGCAAAAGAAGGCAGAGACTACTGTGGCCAGAGGTGCACAGAGTCTGAGAGACCCAACACTTTGAAGGGTGTTGAAGGTCGAAGCACCAGAAGTGTGCGCAAGGTCTTTGAGAGAACCAGGGTTGATAAGCTTAGGAGGTATATCACCTTCGTGAAAAGAGTTGAAGGGAAGCACAGGGGCCGTGCCAAGGAGGGTTCAAACAAAGAGTTGCAGACCCAAGCGTCAGCAGACAAACAAGCGCTGAGGAGGAATACTTAGCCGTTCTCAGGAGATCCTCGAAAGTGAGGAATTGACGGTCAAGATTCACCGAGAGAACTAGAGAAATCCCGTCATCCATCAGATCGTGCGGAGTTGCGCAGAGTTTAAACCCCAACGAACAGAGGAGGAGTCATCGGGATTTGGCTCATCGGGATATCGGGGTTTCCGTGGTTGTGAAACTCTGGTAGAACGAAATCGCGATCCGCGATTTCCCAAAAGGATCTCAGCCATTGATCTCAAAGTGGACACGTGTTAAACATCAGGAGAGTTGGGGTTCATTCCATCGGGATATCGAGGTTTTCGAGGACGTAGAAACCTCGCATCTAGAAATCACGATCCGCTATTTCCTAACGAGCATTTTGGACCGTCCATCGTCGAGGACACGTGGTAGGAGATCTGAGCGAGTCGGTGTTTGGAGGCATCGGGGATCCCGGAGTGGAGAAACGCTTGCATAGTGAAATCACGATCGGCGATTTCCCGAATTAGCTTGAACCGTTGATCGGAGGAACACGTGGCGAGAGATCCCGAGGAGTCGGGATTCGACATTTCGGGATTTCCGGAGTCAAGTGCATTGCGCAGGGTGAAATCGCGATCCGCGATTTCCTGATAGCACTGAGTGGAAGACAGGTGTCAGAGTGTTGAGCCCCACCCCGAGGTGACGACAGGTGGCATCGTATTCGGAGTTCGGGGTTTGGCAAGGTCTGTGACCTTGTGCATCAGGAATCACGAATTCCCGAAACGCGATTTCCCGATCACCACGGGAGCGTGGGTCCCAGGGCTTTGCCGTGGACAGAGGACAGGTGGCATCGGAGTTCAGGAATCGGGGATACGAGAGGTAAGGAACTTACAACTTCGCAAGTGCCGATTCCCCGACGAGAATTTTCCCGATAGAAGCAAAGAACACGTGGGTAAATGTTCATCGGGTTTCGGGGTTTTATAATCCCCGGTTTTCACGAGTACAGGACTCGCGATCCTGTGAGGTCCAATTTACCAATATAACACAGGGAAGTCATAAGGATAGTTCTGTGGGTAGAAAAAAGTCCCGATAGGGGATTTGGAGAGTGTTTCAGCTCTTCGGGCCTAAGGGAGAAGAAGGTCCTGGTGTTGCAGACGTGCTTTGGGTGGCGCGTTTGCGTCAAGTGGTATCAGAGCGAGAAAAATCTCTCTATTTTCTATAGCAGAGAACAAAGGAGAGTTCACCATGCCGCCATGGAGAAGAGATAGACATTGACCCGATCTAGAGGGGGAAAGGGAATCGTCCAGAGAAAGAGGTAGGCCAGGGCAGAATCTGGAAGTAGAAAGACAACTGCAAGAATTACGCTCTATGATTGTGGATATGGGAGTAAAGCAAAGGCGTAAAGCTGATACAGGAGATACCAGTGAATCCGAGGATGAAGGTGAAGCTAGACAGGGAGTAGGAGAAATCCCAGTGGAAGACGCAGCAAATGAGCGTTTAATGAAAGCCATAGCCCGGATGAGTTCAAAGACAAAGATGGACATTCCGACTTATGAAAGAAATCTGGATGTAGAAGAGCTGTTGGATTAGATTAGATCTCTTGACACCTACTTTGATTATGAGGATATCGAAGAGGATAAAAAGGTCAGACATGCTGTCACCAAATTGAAGGGACACGCAACCTTATGGTGGGACGAGCTTCAAGCAGATAGACGCTGCAAAGGTAAGAAAAAGATTAAAAGTTGGGATTGAATGGTTGCGAAAATGAAAGCAAAGTTCATCCCAAGGGATTATCAAATCACACTGTTCAGGAGGATGCAGAACCTGAGACAGAAGTTGATGACGGTGAAGGAGTACACCGAGGAATTTTATAAGCTCAATATCAGAGTAGGTCATCGGGAGAGCGATGATGAAAAATTTGCCAGGTATATGAATGGCTTAAGATACGATATCCAGGATGAGATGAGTATGGAAACCGTTAGAACAATTGAGGATGCGTATCAGATGGCGTTAAAAGCTGAGGAAAAGCTAAGCTGTAAGCCAGGTCAGCGAGGCCAAGGTAGGAGCCAACAAAAAGGTAAGTCAGTTGCTCAAGATATATTCCAGAAATCTAAGGATGACTGGAAAAAGCCTCAGACGAGAACAAAAAGAGGGGGAAGTTCACAGCGAGGTCAACACGCTGAACATCGAAGGCAGCAGATAGAACAAGGAGGAGGATACGCTGACGCGAACACATTTCCTCGTACCAGAGGTAGAGGAAGAGGTAGAGGAGGAATCATCAGATTTTACACATGTGGGAAAAATGGACATAAGGTAGTTGATTGTCCAGATAGGAAGACAGATAAAGGAGAAGCTCACATTGCCCAAGCACAGAGGCGAGATGCTGAGGAAGAAGACGCAGAAGACGAAAGGTCATTAATGATGTGTAAATTTATCTTAACACCTGAGAAGGAGGTGGAGGACGCAGTTCAAAGAACCAGGCTTTTTAGAACCACATGCAAGACCAAGACAGGAAATGCCAGGTCATTGTGGACAGCGGAAGCACAGACAATCTCGTTTCGACCGAGATGGTGGAGAAACTGGAGCTGGAAACAACAGATCACCCGAGGCCGTACAAAGTTTCATGGCTACAGAAGGGACATCAGGTAAATGTCACTAAACAGTGCTTAGTTGACATCAATATAGGAAGATACAATGATAGGATTTTATGCGATGTTATTCCTATGGATGTATGTCATGTATTTCTAGGAAGACCATGGCAATATGACAGAAACATAATTCATGATGGGAATATGAATATGTACACTTTGGAGAAGAATGGAAGAGCACATACGCTGAATCCAATTAAGGATAAAGAAGTAAAACCAGAACCGAGGAATACTATACTTCTCATGAGTGGGAAGGAACTTCTGGCAGAAGTAAAGAAGAAGGAAGATCCACAATTCCTTGTGGTCAGGAAACCGAAAGTTGTTTTGACCAGCACAAGGGTGGATGATCTGCCAAAGGAAATTTAGGAACTACTGGAAGAGTTCGCTGATATAGTGGTGGAAGAGTTACCTCATTCGTTGACACCGATGAGGAGCATAAGCCATCATATAGAACTCATACTAGGAGCAAGTTTTCCGAACAAAGCAGCGTACAGGTTGATGCCGCAGGAGAACGAAGAGGTCAAAAGGCAGGTACAGGAGCTGCTGGATAAAGGACTGGTCAGGGAGAGTCCAAGTCCGTGTGCCGTTCCAACGGTACTAAGTCCGAAGAAAGATGGAGGTTGGAGAATGTGCACTGATTCCAGAGCCATCAACAAGATAACCATCAGGTACATGTTTCCATTGCCGAGGATGGATGACTTGATGGACTGCTTGAGTGGAGCAGAGTTTTTTTCAAAGGTTGATTTGAAAAGCGGATACCATCAAATTCACATGAGGGAAGGCAATGAATGGAAGACAACCTTCAAGACCAACGAAGGTTTGTATGAGTGGTTGGTCATGCCGTTTGGCTTGACGAATGCACCAAGTACATTCATGAGGCTGATGAATGAAGTGCTGAAAGAGTTTATTGTCAAGTTTGTCATTGTTTATTTGGATGACATCTTGATTTTCATCAAGTCAAAAGAAGAGCATCTAAAGCATTTAGCTGTAGTAATGAGGAAGCTACAGCAAGAGAAGCTGTTAATCAACATGAGGAGGTCTTTATTTATGAAGAGAGAACTCATTTACTTGGGGTTTGTCATATCGGAAAATGAATTAAAGATGGATCCAAGTAAAGTAGAGGTGATTAAGAATTGGCCATCACCAAGAAATGTTTTTGAGGTGAGAAGTTTCCATGGACTGGCGAGTTTCTACAGGAAATTCATTCGAAATTTTAGTGGAATTAGCGCAGCAATGATGGACACAGTCAAGAAAAGACATAAGTCTTTTCATTGGACTGAAGAGGTAGAAAAGAGCTTCAATCTGTTGAAGTGGAAGATCACAGAGCAACCAGTGTTGGTGTTGCCAGATTTTCAGAAAGTTTTCCAGGTAAAGTGTGATGCGAGTGGCTTTGCCATAGGAGCGTTCTTAAGCCAGGAGGACAGACCAATCGCATATTTCAGCGAGAAGCTGGATGAGGCAAAGGTGAAGTATTCAACGTATGATAAAGAATTTTATGCCATCATACAAGCATTGAAGAAGTGGAGGCATTACTTGATACCCAAGGAATTTGTTCTGTATAGTGATAATCATGCACTACAGTTTGTAAGTCAACAAGAAAAGTTGAATCAGAAGCATGCTAAATGGGTAGAGTATATGCATAATTTTACATTTGTAATTAAACACATTTCAGGGACTGCTAACAAAGTGGCTGATGCTTTGAGCAGGAAATGTTTGCTATTGCAGGAGTTCCGAGTCAAAACATTGGGTTTTGAAAATCTAAAGGACATGTATGTAGGTGATGTAGATTTTGCAGAGGCATACGAGGCAGCTGAGAATCCAGTTCTCAGAGACAGAAGCCCGTGGATGGATTACATGATACAAAATGGACTGTTATTCATAGGCAATCAGTTATGCATTCCACATTGTTCCATGAGGGAGAATTTGCTAAAAGAAAAGCATAGTGGCGGATTAGCAGGACATTTCGGCCACGATAAGACATTTGCAAAGCTAAGTGAAGCCTATTTCTGGCCGAAGATGCAAACAGATGTCAATAAGTTTGTGGACAGGTGCAGGATTTGTCAGCATTCAAAGGGCAGGAAGCAGAATGCGGGATTCTATCAACCCTTACCCATACCTGAAAGACCGTGGGATGAAATCAGCATGGATTTCGTATTAGGATTGCCGAGGACGCAAAGAGGACATGATTCGATCTTTGTGGTGGTCGACACGTTCTCAAAAATGGCACATTTTATACCATGCCATAATACCAGCGATGCAACACATATCGCAAATTTGTTCTTCAAGGAGATTGTTAGACTTCATGGTTTACCCAGAAGCATTGTATCGGACAGGGATACAAAGTTCATTGGACATTTCTGGAGGACACTCAGGAAGAAGATGGGAACTAATTTAATGTTCAGTTCTGCCTATCATCCACAGACAGATGGGAAGACAGAGGTGGTCAACAAAAGTCTTTGAGATTTACTCAGAAGCTTGGTGACAGAGCACCACAGCAGTTGGGACAATGTGTTGCCACAGGCAGAGTTCGCGTACAACGATTCAGTGAATCGAAGTACAGGCAAAATCCCATTTGAAATTGTTTATGGCAGGCAGCCGAGAGGAGTATCTGAACTGAGAGACTCAGAACAGATAATCACAAAGAGTGCAAGCGCTGAAGAATTCGCAGAAGCGATGGAAGAACTTCACAGCAGAGTGAAGCAACGATTGCTGGAGTCGAACCAGGGATACAAGCGCAAAGCAGATCAACATCGGAGACAACTTCGATTCGAAGTTGGCGATCTAGTTCTGGCACATCTGAGGAGAGAAAGGTTCCCAAGGGGAACATACAACAAACTGAAAATGAAGAAAATTGGGCCATGCAGAATCCTGAAGAAATTGGGAGAAAATGCTTACGAAATTGAACTGTCGGATGAGATTGGAATATCTCCGACATTCAATGTTTCAGACTTATATCCATATAAGGCTGAGGAAGCAGGAACTGGAAATGATGAGCAGCCAGAGATCCAGTGGCAGAAGCAGATGCCGATGGCAGAAAGGCCACAGATGGAGCGTATACTTGATAAGAGGGTCAGCAAAAGGACCAGACGGAAGCAATACTTCGAGTATCTGGTGAAGTGGAAAAATCATCCAGTGGAGGATGCCAGCTGGGAGACAGAAGCACTTATCCAAAAGCATGGACAGACCGTGCAGGAGCTCATGGACAGGAGCCCATGGATATTTTCAAGCCTAGGAGTATGATGCAGGAGCATTGCCAACTCAACAAGCGTGGAGCCAGTGCATGTGTTTTTAAACACATGACATATAAGCTTGATAACTCTTTTTGAATTTTCATTTAAGATGAAGCGCCATATCCTTCAATGAAACATTTATGAAGGACAGCCTGTTGTATTGTATCAGACCTCGAGCCATACGCTCTGGTCTGAAATAGATAGGAGGCATTTAATCTAGTTAATGCAGGTAGATAGATGTTTAAGTCTAGATTAGACAGTTTAGAGTTCGAGAGGGAAACAGATATAGACACCCTCCTTTGTACATTATTCAAGATTCAGATTATTCAGGGGCAAGAAGAGGGAGCAGCAGAGAATTTTTGAAGAACACCCATGTACAAATGTTTTTGAATTAATAGAAGAGAGTCTTTGATTCAATTTCATGGCTGGTGTTGTTTCTCTGTGGATGATGTTTATGTGCTCATGAATGTTTTCTTCTATTATGAATTTTCTTTGAATATGATGTGTTTGAGATTTCAGAGGTTTAATTGAAGTCTGAGAGAGGAGAGAATTAGTTTCAATTGTTTCTCTGTCTGAGCCAGGAGATTCTTGCATAGAGTGCAGTCGAATTCATTCGCATAGAGTGCGTTGATGAAGGATCATAAGTTAAACACTTATTCTCATTCACCCAAAAGTTATAAGATTGTTGAGGAAGCCGTGTGAAGAGCGCACAGGCGGATTCAGAGGTATCAGTTGTTAAGCTGAGCAAAAGAAGGCAGAGACTACTGTGGCCGGAGGTGCACAGAGTCTAAGAGACCCAACACTTTGAAGGGTGTTGAAGGTCGAAGCACCAAAAGTGTGCGCAAGGTCTTTGAGAGAACCAGGGTTGATAAGATCAGAAGGTATAGCACCTTCGTGACAAGAGTTGAAGGGAAGCACAGGGGCCGTGCCAAGGAGGGTTCAAACAAAGAGTTGCAGACCCAAGCATCAGCAGACAAACAAGCGCTAAGGAGGAATACTTAGCCGTTCTCAGGAGATCCTCGAAAGGGAGGAATTGACGGTCAGGATTCACCGAGAGAACTAGCGAAATCCCGCCAGCCGTCAGATCGTGTAGAGTTGCGCAGAGTTTAAACCCCAACGAACAGAGGAGGAGTCATCAAGATTTGGCTCATCGGGATATCGGGGTTTCCGTGGTCGTGAAACTCTGGCAGAACAAAATCGTGATCCGCGATTTCTCGAAAGGATCTCAGCCATTGATATCAAAGTGGACACGTGTTAAACATCAGGAGAGTTGGGGTTTAGTCCATCGGGATATCGGGGTTTCCGAGGATGTAGAAACCTCGCATCTAGAAATCGCGATCCACGATTTCTCGACGAGCGTTTTGGACCGTCCATCGTCGAGGACACGTGGTAGGAGATCTGAGCGAGTCGGTGTTTGGAGGCATCGGGGCTCCCAGAGTGGAGAAACGCTTGCATAGTGAAATCGCGATCGACGATTTTCCAAAGTAGCCTGAACCGTTGATCGGAGGAACACGTGGCGAGAGATCCCGAGGAGTCGGGATTCGGCATTTCGAGATTTACGTAGTCAAGTGCATTGCGCAGGGTGAAATCGCAATCCGCGATTTCCCAATAGCGCTGAGTGGAAGACATGTGTCAGAGTGTTGAGCCCCACCCTGAGGTGACGACAGGTGGCATCGTATATCGGAGTTCGGGGTTTGGCAAGGTCTGTGACCTTGTGCATCAGGAATTGCGAATTCTCGATCACCACAGGAGCGTGGGTCCCAGGGCTTTTCCGTGGATAGAGGACAGGTGTCATCAGAGTTCGGGAATCAGGGATATGAGAGGTAAGGAACTTACGACTTCACAAGTGACGATTCCCCGACGAGAATTTTCCCGATAGAAGCAAAGAACACGTGGGTAAATGTTCATCGGGTTTCAGGGTTTTATAATCCCCGATTTTCACGAGTACAGGACTCGTGATCCCGCGAGGTCCGATTTCCCGATATAACACAGGGGAGTCATAAGGATAGTTCTGTGGGTAGAAAAAAGTCCCGATAGGGGATTTGGAGAGCGTTTCATCTCTTCGGGCCTAAGGGAGAAGAAGGTCCTGGTGTTGCAGACGTGCTTTGGGTGGCGCATTTGCGTCATTGTACTTGCATCAAAGCCTCGGTGGCTTGTTCTGTTTCCTCTTGTGCTCAACGAAGGCAAGCTTCGACTGTCTCAGCTAGTCAGTGGAGTTGGGATGGCTCATCTCCCAACTCTGGTTCTCCGGATGGAAGAGGCACAGTGGGAACTGCGTGGCTAGACTGAAGAGCCTACTGTACCCCTCAGAGCTCGACTTCAATCCTATCATACATTTCTTCCGGCTTCGCTCCTTGTTTTTCTGCTATCTCTAGTGAATCATCATTCAGGGCTATGATGATGAAGTTAAAGTCGTCGGAGGTGAGGACAGTCTACATCTTGGTCATGGTGTATTTTGATTTCTTCCGGGAAGAAGGTTTCATGGGGGAATCTTTCCTCTTCTTCAATGGGTCCACCTCATCTTTGGGTGGTGTTACTTCACTTGGTCTCTGTTCAAATTCTACTTCATCACCACCCCTTGGTCAAGTGACATGGATGCGGTCTTCACTGAGGTGTTGCTTAAGTTTTGGACCTCCTCAGTCTTCTTCTGTCTGTTGGTTTCGATTGTATTTTGTTCTTTATGGGTGTCTTCTGGGCTGTCAATATCAGATATCTCTGTGGGGTTGGCGGGGATAAGGAGGTCAACGGACCATTCCTTGGTGATTTCCTCAAGGTCTTCTTTTGTAAGCTTATAATATGACTGGAGCTTCTCTTGATGTTCATCTGCTCGGGATGTAATGTAGATGAAGTGATGATCTGAGCTAAACTTCATCAGAGGTCGGAAAATTTGTAATGTGTTCGGGGTCATGCGAGGCTCGACTTCGATGGATCACTTTATCTGGAGGTAGTATGTATGAAACACAACATTCGACTGCCACTGTTTGTTCATATCATTTGAATACCACAGGGTAGCGAACTTCGCGACAAGCAGATTGAACGACTCTATGTCTGGGAAGGTTGCTCCTTCTGGCATCTCCCAGGAAACAAATGCAATGAGGACTAGGGGCCAGCTGAAATGAAATTCATAACCCTGATCTTGCACTTCTCGGAAATCTAGTTCCAACTGGTTAACTAGGTACTTCGTCCAGTTCATATGTAGGCCTTCTGCGCACTTCCCTGCAAGGTCAACGACAAAGCCAATGACATGCATTGGTCAGTTATTTCTTACTAACTTTCCAGCGATTAGTTGACATGGGAGGCACATTGCACCACTCTGGATGTAAGCTACCTTGTATCCTCTTGTTCCCTTCTCGACATCGCCATAGGTGTCCTTGATCTTATGTGCTAGTGCACGATTTGCGACTTTTCCAGGATAAAAGTACTGTGGGTCAGGTCCTTGCATACTCAGGCCTATGATCTTGTGGATCAGTGTTGGGTCAACTGTAATTCAGTGGTCTATCCATAAGTAGCCACCATGGTAACACGATAGTAGCAACTTGACACAAGCGTTGACTTCCTGGTGTCTTCCGAAGTGTGGGATCTTCATGACATTCAACAGGGTGGACTGCACAAGGTCCATAGTCCACTGTTGAGGGATTATCTTTGAATTTTTCCCTTTAGCTCTAGTTAGGTACTTGTATGGGGTGAGAATACCATATACCTTGCGATCTCCAAGGTTTAAGTCGCTGAATTTTAGTGCTGCAATCTTATTTTGGTCTGTTCGAACTGCGCGTATCCCCTTCGTGAGGTACGTAGAAATTATGGTGTACTCAAAATCACATGGTACACTATCACGATTCACCGCACTAGCTAGAGGCGGGATGTAATTAGGAAATATGGTTGGAATCAATTTTTCATTTGCGAGGTCATCTTTATGCTTGGTTCTCTTTTCTGCTGACGACAGGGATGGTCCGGATCCGCGAGCAGTCGACGGAGAGGCTTGGACTATTCTTGTCGATGAATCTTGTATGCATTTAGACATCGAAATGACTCTTTCAGTCATGAGGTTGATCATAACTTCTTCAACAACTTTCTCTGCAGCGCTCAACTCATCCGACATACACACTCGAGGTTGGAAATCTCGGGTTCAAAGAGTAACTTAGACACTGCAATGAGATAGAGGGAAATAGAGAAATAATCATTGTGTAAAATAAACAAGTCTGCGAGTTCAAATTCATGGTTAGAAAAAGTGTTCCCGATGCATGGCGCGACAGGATAAATAGAAAACTTGGTAACAGATCTCTTGAAATGGGCGAGAAACCTTCATTAACTTTGTTTTGTCCGTTATGGCATGGTTCAATGGTTTGGTGGAGAACCATAAATTCCTTTCTGCCCATTCGGTGGGTTGGTAGAATGGTTATATTATTCCCAATGGATATATGGCTTCTCCATGGCGAAGTGCCATGTGACGTTGTTCTGTTATCCCAGCGTAGCTCCAATTTTGCAAATTTTCCTTCTGCGAAGTTCCCTCTGGAACCTTCTATAACTTGTTGATCATAGATTTATTCTTACTTATCTTCCTAGCCTTCTTCCCAATGAGCTTCATCTTGGTATGCCTTTTTCCATTTTGATTCTTATCTTCTTTTGGCATAGTTACTTCACACCGTTGAGATTCTTTCCTAAGATTCAAGGGTGATACTTCTTCTTTATCTGGAGTAGGTACTTCGATCTTCTATGGGTCGTCTAGTGTTCTTTCAACTTCGATATCTGGGTCTCTGGTGTTAAATAGCTTCAATCTGTTCTTCTGTTCTTCAATCAAGTGTGCAATCCTTCTAGTCATGAATTCTTTTAACTCTTGCTTCTGTTGTTCTAAAAGTTCCTCTTCTTCTTTCCTTCTGGCCTGATCTCTTTCAATCCAAGGTTTTCTGAGCAACATGGTAAATGGGGCGCTGTTCTCAATAAATTTAATAATCTCAAAATCTTCCACTGTCGAAGTTCCATTGACATTAATAGATATATGGGTGAGCTTTCCACATAGGTTTATCAACTTTCCTTTGAATAGTCCTATTCCTCCTAATGAAGGAATCATAACAAGCTTCCCTATAGCTTCCCAAGTTCTCTCTGTCATGATATTCACCTGTGTTTCCTCATCTAAAACACAATCAATGTTGAAGTCTCCTATTCTTGCTTCAAGGTATTCTTTTTCTTTGAAGATCTTTGATAAACTGATATGTCGGTGATCATTTAGGGTTTCTTTCATATGTAGCAATACTTTTTCTGATGCTTTCTGGGGTTCTGCCATAATCTCAGTTTCTGGATCTGCCTTAGGGTTTTCTTGTCTCATGTTGATCTCTTCAAGCTTGGCAATCATTCTAGGGAAATCCAATACTTTATGGTCCATAGCTTTGCAACAAAGACAACTAGGTCTTTTCCCAGGGAATTCCTTAGCAAGATGTCCTATTTTTCTACAACTGTAATAGAGGGTTAATCCTCTCTTTCTTTTAAATGATTCCCATCTCTTTCTATACTGCACGCTAGGGTCACAGTAGCTAAACTGCAAACATTTATTTCTAGGATCCTGCATCCACTTGTTAGTCCAAACATTCTTTCTATGCATAAGTATAACATATGTTTCACTATTCTTATCATATCTACTCATATCAAATCTTTTTTCATCTATTAATGCCCTAATTTTCAAGCTAGGACAAAATCTATCAATCATATCGAGATCCATACTATTGAAACCAAAATTTCCATTTATCTTACTTCTACAGAGCACAAAGCTTTCAGATCTAGAACTTTTCAATATTCTTACCTTTATCAGAGCACAGAGCTTGCATATATGATCTCTTTTAATAAAAAAATCTCACTTTTACCTTTCTTAGGGCACAAAGCTTTCAAATCTTACCTTTTTTCTTCAGATCAAACTTATTTTCCTCAGCACAAAGCTTGTCAAACTAAGTAGAGTACTGCGTACTAGAGAGACAAATCTACACATAGAGCTTTCACAATTTCAAGTCAGATCTTTGCACAAAGCTTCTTCTTCCTTAGCTCCTAGCAATCACAATTTCACATCCCGACAATGAAACCATTTGTTGGCACAGGGGCAGACCCAGGTGTTATCACTGAAATTTCGTCCGCACGTGGCGACAAGAACTCCACATCATCAAAACAGGACTGGAGTTATTCATGGCACAGGATTAATGCCACAACATTGCAAAAAGGGTAAAAAACTATACCAAAGGACCAAAAATTTGAACGGCGCTTTACATCATCTGGGTGCACGCGCGTATGCGCGTAATAGCATCATACAAAGCACGCATATGTGCACAAGGCACGACTGTTGGGCAAGAAACCCGCGCGCTTGCTAAACGACGCATTTATTGAAATTGGTCGGCCTCCCAACCACTAATGGATCAGCTCCCAAGTCGATTTGACACCAAATCCGAGCTCAATCCTCATGGTGGGCTGGTCAAAGACCTAATTGTGCCCTAA
>ML810551.1:74818-114872 GCA_009831015.1 Picea engelmannii | reverse complement strand
TTCACACAGTATTCACAGAGCACTTACAATCCTTCAATCAAGTAGATCTAGCACTTAGCCAACTACCTTACCCCGTTTCACTACATCGCCTTAGCATCTATTTATACTTTACAAAAATAGGCCCAAACATGGGTAAACCCATGGGATGACATCCCATACCCGTTACATAATCCCAAATACCAAAAAGGACCCAAAAAGGGGCCGAGATACTGTGATCTCTGCTTCATCTTGTGCCCCTCCTTCGACAGGCTGTCAAAGTCTCAAAATAGGTCAAACTTGACCAAGGATATCCCAAAACTTGGTCAAGGGCCAACAATAACATAGGCCATACCAACATACCAATTCATTATGAATGGATTACCCACCCAAGCAACCCTAAACATGCTCCCTTTAGGATCTTATGACCTGTTGGTTGGCATGGACTGGTTGGCTGCCCATAAAACCAAGTTGGATTGTCACAATAAAACTTTGGAGTGTGAAGATGAAGAAGGGAGAAAAATAACCCTACAAGGAAATCAAAATCCTGTCTCAGTGAGACAAATATCAATTCTTTGGGTGAAGAAGTATTGCAGAAAAGGATGTCCTTTGTATGTAATAAAAGTATTGAACTCTGTTGAGAAAAATAAATCAATACTAGAGGACCATACCATATTAAAAGAGTATAAATATGTGTTTCGAGAAGAGGTACTAGGTCTACCTCCAAGAAGAGATATTGACTTTTCAATAGAACTTGTACCAGGATGAACACCCTATAGAATGAGTACACCAAGGCTAGTTGATCTCAAACTACAACTAAAGGAGATGTTGGACAAATGATACATTTGAACTAGCGTGTCTCCATGGGGAGGACTAGACTTGTTTTTGAAAAAGAAGGATGACACCCTCAGGTTGTGCATAAACTATAGACAACTCAATAAGATGACCATTAAGAATAAGTATCCCTTGTCAAGGATCGATGACTTGTTTGACCAATTAAGGGGTGCTACAATTTTCTCCAAGATTGACTTGAGGTCTGGATACCATCAAGTCTGAATTAAGGATGAAGACATCCACAAAACAACCTTTAGGACAATATATGGTCACTATTAATTTGTGGTGGTGCCATTTGGGCTTACCAATGCACCAACCACTTTTATGTGCTTAATGAATAGTGTACTCAGTAAGTTTTTGGATAAATTTGCATTGGTTTTCATTGATGATATCCTAATCTATTCTAAGAATAAGATGATATCCTAATCTATTCTAAGAATAGGTAATAACATGAAGAAAATCTCAATCTAGTGCTTCAAGTTTTAAGAGAACATCAAATCTATGCTAAGTTTAGTAAGTGTGACTTTTTCCAAAAACAAGTCCATTACTTAGGCCATGTTATTTCTGAAAAAGGAGTGTAAGTTGATCCTCACAAGATAAAATCCATTATGGATTGGCCTACCCCAAAATATGTATATGATATCAAATCCTTTATGGGCCTAGCAAGATACTATAGAAGGTTCATAAAGGGATTCTCCAAGATCAGTTGCCCAATCACCTCCCTTTAGAAAAAGGGAGTTAAATTCATTTGGACATCAAAATGTGAAGAGAGGTTCCAACAACTGAAATACCTTCTAACCAATGCACCTGTGCTGAATATTGTGGACCCAAACAAGGACTTTCTTTTGTGCACAGATGCCTGCAAGGAAGGGCTCGGAGGAGTCCTTATGCAATAAGGACATGTGATTTTCTACGAATCCAAAAAATCAAATGAGCATGAAATCAATTATATGACCCACGATTTGGAATTGTCTACCATAGTACATGCTTTAAAATGTGGAGGCATTACCTCCTAGGTAGAATATTTGTGCTTTTGACAGACCATAGTGGGTTGAGATATTTTTTTTATCAACCAAAACTCAATGCTAGACAAGCTATATGGATGGCTCTCCTTAGTGAGTTTGATTTTGAAATCAAACATATCAAAGGAAAAGAAAATAGGGTGGATGTTGGCACAGGGGTAGACCCAGGGTTCAATGCTCAAGAGCACACCAACAAAGCCCTAACTACTGACCCTTTCGGCAACACATGTGAAGCAGATGAAGTCTCACCCGAGGTAGAGGCAGAGGTGGTTGCAAGACTCAGGTGTCTGCAACCTTAGCTGGGACACAGATATGTGATTATATCCTTTATAGAGCACTTAGCATCGTTCATTCATCACTTATTCACCCCTATTGTACTTCGCAGATAAGACAGAACATTGCAGTACTTGCTCAGATATAATATATTTCAGTTCTTAGCAATAACAAAACATATTGGATCCTGTAGATCAACACTAAGCATCCTCATACATATCAGATATACTATTCATATACATCTAGTGAATCACAAAGCATAAGAAAATCTATCTAATCATGGCATAGCACTTAGAAAGATAGTGAAAACACAAGGAAGCAACAACACAAAGCATGACACACAGGTTTACGTGGTTCACCCCTACCCTGGGGCTACATTCACAAAGTCTTCTTCTACTTTATTAGATTTGGTCAATCTGATTACAACACAAAGCTTAACTTGTACTCCACATAGGACAAGAGATCTGCGTGCACCTCGCCAAATCCTCCTTCCCCGAGTAGATCTAGCACATAGAGTTCTTATAATCCATGCACTTAACACTTACAACACTTGCACTCAGCTTTGCAAGCCTCTTACAATAATCCACAGAGCATTTACATTTAATCACACAGATCTAATTACTAGCACTAAGCCATCGACACTTATTACATTTCCTAGCTATTTATTTATACTTTACAACATAGGCCTAAAACATGGGTAAACCCATGGGCCGACATCCCTTTCCCATTAACCCAAAACCCTAAAAGGGCCCCAAAAGTGGGACGAGATCCCATGGTCTCTGCTTCACCTGATGCTCCATCTTTTATAGGGTGTTGATGTCCAAAAATGGTCAAGTATGATCAAGTGTTCCTGAAAAACTTGGTTAAGGGCAAACATGCCCCCAACACTCACCTGTGACTTGTCTTGAGTCACTCTGGTCTGATCAGCTCCACTTCGAATGTCTTGAGCTTGGCCCGAGCTACTTCGACCTGCTGTAGTGTAACAACCTCTTTCTCAATGAACTCCTGGATCACTGCATCGTTTACTAGTCCTTCCATGCGCTGTTCTACAATGATGAAAACTTGTTCAAGCTCGACTGCCTGACTCTCAACTTCAGTGAACAGTTGGAATGATTTCTCTTGGAGTGGTTGAAGTTGTTGAGAGACTTCCATCACTTTACTTTGCAACATGTGTACCTATTGTTGGGCGGTGTGTTTTTATGGAAATCACTTCATTCTCTCGACTGGGGTCAAGGCCTTCAGCAGTGCCTGTAGCGTATCTGCATGCTTCTTTGCTTCCTGAAGCTGTGCTTATAATGTCTATAGTTCTGGGTTCTCTGTGAGGTTCTCATAAGCCTGGGCACTTCTAGCACTCATCTTCTTACATTCCAAAGCCAAGGTTTTTAATCGGCCAACTGTGCTACGAGCAATTTCTTCCCTCAAATCTCTTACTTCTTGTGGATTCTCGGGCACGGTACGAAGTTCCATATCTGCGATGCGCTACTGAAGTTGCTGGACTAATTCTTCAAGTTGTTCCACCTGCTATGGGACATGTTCTTCAATTTTCACTTCAATGACTGTCACAGAGCGAAGTGCTATGTGAACTCTTTCCTGTACTTCAAGTTGCTCTACTAGCAACTGGTCCTTGCTCTGCTGTAACTGTGCTTTTTCCTCCTCCCACTTCGCTTCTAGGGCAAGATTTTCCTGTTCTTCCTTCCTTTGTTGTACTATATGTGCACTTTGTACTTGTGCCAAAGCATGGGTGGCTTGCGCTATGTTTTCTTGAGCTCGTCGAAGGTGAGCCTCGACTTTCTAGATGATCTAGCGTAATCGGGTGGGTTCATTAGTTGTTCCTGTTGTTTCAATTGTCAAGGGTGTCGTAGAAATTGCTCTGTTGGACTGGAGTACCTGCTACACTTCTTGAAGTTCACCCTTGATTTGGATGAATACCTCCTCCTGCTTCGCTTCTTTCTTTTCTATGATCTCTAGTGAAGCATCATTCAACGCAGCAATCAAGAAGTCAAAGTCGTCCTGTGTAAGGGTAGTCTTGAACGTAGTCTGGGTGGCCTTATTTTTCTTTCAGGATGAGGGATTTGGTGGGGAAATCTTCCTTTTCTTAGAGGGATCCTCCTCCTCTCTAGCCAGAGTAACCTCACCTTTGTTTTTCTCAACTTTTGTGCCACCTAGTTCTTCACCATCACCTTCCTTCGTAGGTGAGATCGAAGTAGTCTTCGTGGATGTGCTATGGATATCTTGAACTTCCACATCCTTCTTATTTTGGCACGGTCCAAGTGTATCCGACATAGATTCAAGGCTATCCACATTGGACATCTCTGCAGGGTGCGCTGGAATAAGGCGGTTCACCGACCATTCCTTGGTAATTTTCTCCAAGTCTTCTTCTGTCAACTTATAGTACGACTGGAGTTGCTATTTGTGATCATCTGTGCATGTTGTGATATAGGTGAAGTGGTGGTCTACACTTAATTTGACCAAAGGTATAAACCTATGAAGTGTGTTTGGTGTGAGGCACAGTGTAGGCTGGATTGCATTCTTTAATTGGTTGTAATAAGCATGCAAGATGACATTGGACTGCCACTGCTTGTTCATGTCATCGGAGTACCACAGTGTACAAAACTTCATAGCCAATGGTTCAATCTCCGGAAAAGTGGCACCTTCTGGTAGCTCCTAAGAGATGAAAGTGATGAGTATGAGAAACCAACTAAAGTGGAAGTCATATCCTTGGTCTTGCGCTTGTATGCAGTCAAGATCTAGCTGATTTACAAGGTATTTTTCCCAATTCATTTGTAGTCCCTCCGCGCACTTCTCTGCGAGGCCAACTACAAATCCAGTCACCTGTGTGGGTGTGTTCTTACAGACTAACTTCCTTGTGATCAGCTGGCAACCAAGGTGCACTGCTACATTCTTAATGGAGGCTACCTTGTAAACTTGCGTGCCCTTCTCTAGATTTCCATATGTGTCTTTTATTCACTGGGTGAGAGTGCGATCTGCGATCTTTCCAGGGTAAAAATCGTGCGGGTCAGGGCCCTGCATGCTAATCCCTCTGATTGGATTGATCAGAATTGGATCCACAGTGATGCGGTGGTCCAACCATAAGTATCCTTCGTGGTAGTAGGGCAAAAACAATCTGACGCATGCATTCACTTCCCCCCTAAATGAGGAATCTTCATTACATTGAGGAGGGTTGACTGCACAAGGTTACGGGTCCATTGCTGAGGGAAAATATTTGGGTTCCTTCCTTTTGTGATATTCAAGTACTTGTACATGGCTAGCATATTGTAAACCTTGTGATCTCCAAGGTTAAAATCATTAAATTTCAGCATTGTGAGCTTATCCTGGTCAGCAGGAACTGTGCACACCCTTTTTGGGAGGTACCCAGTGCCCACAACATAGTCGAAGTCTATGGGTACAATGTCTCGATTCACTATGCCGCTTAGTGGTGGGATATACTTAGGCAATATACTTGGGATCATCTTCATAGTGGCGAAGTCGTTTTTGAGCTTAGATCGTCTTTCCGAAGGCAGTCGAGATAGTCTTGCTCGAGCAGTGGAGAGGGAAGCTGGCAATGCTCCCGAGGATGATGCTTGTACTCTTGTAGACATTCCTTTCTTTGACATGACTCTCTCAGTCATTAAGTCAATTAAAACTTCTTCAACGATTTTCTCAGCAGCGCTGAGCTTGTCCGACATACAAGCTTGGGTCAACTAACTCGGGTGCGAAAGGAATTCAAAGACTACAGTGAATAGTATGGGAACAAGGAAATGATCTCAGGGTGAGTTAATCTTAGGTTTCATGCTCAAATTATCACTTAGAAAAAAGTATTCTTGGTGCATGGCGTGATGGACTAAGTAGGGAAACTTAGTAATGGTTTGATGGCAATGGTTATGATCCTTGATCAACTCTTGTTCGACCCGTTATGGCACTTTTCAATGGCTGGATGATGAACCTTTATTGCTTTTTTGCCCGTTCGGAGCAGAAGTTGAACGGATATATTGGCCCCAACAACTATATTGCTTTGTCATGGTGAAGTACTCTATGTCGTTGTTCTGATATCTCGGCGAAGTTCCAATTCTGCAATTTTTTTGTCTGTGAAGTATCCTCTAGAACCTCTTGTAACCTTACAGTATTAGCCCTTTTCTTTCTTAACTTTCCAGCCTTCTTCCCAATGAGATTCATCTCAGTAATGATTTTACCATTTTGATGATTATCTTCTGTGGTCTTAGTTACTTCGCGCTGTTGAAAGTCTTTCCTAGGGTTCCTAGATAATACTTCTTCTGTATCAAAAATAGGTAACTCAATCTTCTGCGGATCCTCGAGTGTTCTCTTAGCCTCGACATTGGAGGTTCTAGTATTAAATATCTGCGATCTTCTCTTTTGTTCTTCAATCAAGTGTGCGATCCTTCTGGTCATAAAGTCTTTTAACTCTTGCTTCTTCTGTTCCAAAACTTCTTCTTCCTGTTTTCGTCTGGCTTGTTCTCTATCAATCCAAGGTTTTTCTATGAGCATGGTAAACGGGGCGCTGTCTTCAAAAAATTTAATGATCTCAAAGTCTTCCTCTGTTAAAGTTCCATTGATAGTCATAGGTATCCGGGCGAGCCTTCCACATAGGTTTACTAGCTTTCCTCTGAATAAACTTGTTACTCCTAGGGAAGGGATCATGGCATACTTTCCTATAGCTTCCCAAGTTTTTTTCTGGCATAATATTCACTTGTGTTTCTTCATCAAGAATACAGTCAATGTTGAAGTCCCCTATTCTTGCTTCGACTTGCTCCTTTTCTTTGAAGATCACTGATAGCCTAACATGTCGGTGATCATTCAAGGTGTCTTTCATCTGTAGCAATATCTTTTCTGATTCCTTCTGTTTTTCTACTATTTCTGGATCTGCCTTAGGGTTTTCTTCATTTAGATTCATTCGTTCAAGCTTAGCAATCATTCTAGGGAAATCCAACACTTCATGGTTCAAAGCTTTTCAACAGAGACAACTAGGTCTTCCACTAGGGCATTCCTTAGCAATATGTCCCGGTCTTCTGCAACTGTAATAGAGGGTTAACCCTCTCTTTCATTTAAATGTTCTCCAACTTCTTCTGTACTGCACACTAGGATCATGGTAACTAGCCTGCACAAAAATCTTTCTAGGATCCTACATCCACTTGTTAGTCCAAACATTCTTTCTATGCATAGGTATAACATATATATCATTATACTTATCAAATCTATTCATATCAAACTTTCTTTCATATATTAATGCCCTAGTTTTGAAGCTAGGACATAATCTATCAAGCATACCTAGATCCATGTTTTAGAAATAAAAAATTTCACTTATCTTACTTCTACAGAGCACAAAGCTTCCAGATCTAAAAACTTTTGACTATTCTTACCTTTATTAGAGCACAGAGTTTACAAATCTTACCTCTTTTCTGCAGATCTAACTTCTTTCTTTCAAAAATTCCCACCTTTACTTTTCTTAGAGCACAGAGTGTTCAGATCTCACTTCTTTTCTTCGGATCTGATCTTCCTTTCTTCAGATCTGACCTTATTCCCTGCATAAATCTTCATAGGTAGAGTAAAAATCTGTGCACTAGGGCAACAGATCTATGCACAGAGCTTTCTTTTGCACAAAGTTTCTTCTTCCTCAGTTCCCAGCAATCAAAGTTTCATGTCTCGACAACGAAACCATTTGTTGGCACAGGGACAGACCCAGGGTTCAACACTCAAGAGCACACCAACAAAGCCCTAACTACCGGCCCTTTTGACAACACTTGTGAAACACATGAAGTCTCACTCGAGGTAGAGGCAGGGGTGGTTGCAAGACTCATGTGTCTGCAACCTTAGCTGGGACATAGATATGTGATTATATCCTTTACAGAGCACTTAGCATCGTTCATTCATCACTTATTCACCCTTATTGTACTTCATAGATAAGACAAAGCATCATAATACTTGCTCAGATATAAGATATTTCAGTGCTTAGAAACAACAAAACATATTAGATCCTGTAGATCAACACTAAGCATCCTCATACATATCAGATATACTATTCATATACATCTAGTGAATCAAAAAGAATAAGAAAATCTATCTAATCATGGAATAACACTTAGCAAGAGAGTGAAAACACAAGGAAGCAACAACACAAAGCATGACATATAGGTTTACATGGTTCACCCCCACCCTAGGGCTACGTCCACAAAGTCTTCTTCTTCTTTATTAGCTTTGGTCAATCTGATTACAACACAGATCTTAACTTGTACTCCGCATAGGATAGGATATTTGCGTGCACCTCGCCAGATCCTCCTTCCCTGAGTAGATCTAGCACAGAGCCTTCTTACAATCCATGCACTTATCACTTACAACACTTGCACTCAGCTCTACAAGCCTCTTACAATCATGCACAAAGCATTTACATTCGATCACATAGATCTAATTACTAGCACTAAGCCATCGACACTTCTTACATTGCTTATCTATTTATTTATACTTTATGACATAGGCCTAAAACATGGGTAAACCCATGGGTCAACATCCCTTTCCCATTAACCCAAAAACCTAAAAGGGCCCCAAAAGTGGGTCGAGATCCCATGATCTTTTCTTCACCTGGCGCTCCATATTTGACAGGGTGTCGATGTCTAAAAATGGTCAAGTATGACCAAGTGTTCCTCAAAACTTGGTCAAGGGCCAACAATGGATGATGCCCTTAGTAGAAGTATGAAAGTGATTCACTTGGCAGCTGTAAGCACCTGTGAATAAGACGTTAAGGAGAGAGTCAAAAGTGCACAAGAAACATATGCACTTTTCAAGACTGTGAAATCATACTTAGAGCAAGAGCCCATAGGGATGAACTATGAGGGTTATCAATTGCTGAATGATGACCTGCTAACTTACAAAGGAAGGTTGTATATTACAAATTGTGATGACTTGAAGAGGGTCATAATGGATGAACTAAACAAAAGACCATATACTAGTCATCCTCGTTATAAAAAAATGATCACAACAATTAGGAAACTATTTTATTGGCCCAGACTGAAAAAGCACATAGCCGATTACTTAGCTAAATGTCTATAATTTCAGCAGGTTAAGGAAGAGCACCAACATCCAATAGGGTTGTTGCAACCCCTACCAATCCCAAAATTTAAATGGGAAACCATTGTTGATATTATGGTAGCTTCGGGAGGTATGAACCTCTATTGTGACCTTTGACAAGATTAGAATGTTCCAGAAGAAAGCAAAGAAATGAAAGTAACCCTAGATGAGATGTCGGTTGAAGAGAGATAATTAATATGAATGAATTAGGACCCAGAGGGAGAAGTCAGCCTAGGAAAGTTTTCCAGGAATACTATAAATATAGGGCGCCGGTCTCTCATTTGACACACTTCTCAGAATTGCAGAAAGACAGTTTTGCGCACTACAATCTAGCAGTCTTGTGCGCAAGTGCTGGGAAAGGTGATGCACCAGTTTTGGGTGGGAATCTCTGATAAACTTTGGTTACTTATTGTTTGGTGCATTAGCCTTGCTTGGCTATTGAATTTCTACCAGTATTCTTCTCTCTGTCAAGGTCAAGGTGCTCGGTGTTGTGGTGGGAAATCCCCCTACTGACTAGCATTTAGGGTTATATTATGCATGCAAATAAGACCGAAAGAATCCTACTTTCTACCATCGTCCCAAACTTAGTCCCCATTTCTTTCAAGCAAATACATGGTTAAACGAACATACCTTGTTCCGGACGTTCGATGTCGATCCTTCTTCATGCTTGATCACTTGCTAGAAGCTGTCCTCCCAAGACTGAACTGCGTACAAAACAAGCAACAAACTCTACATGCATTTGTTCTACAGATTAATGGGTTAGAGATTCAAACATATATTCACTAAACTATGAAGAACTCATATAGTGGGACGAGAAAAGCATTTCTTTATTATTAACTTTAATGAATCAACTTACAATGTCGAGACCGGCCACTGCTCCGCGAACCTGATCTTGGGCTCCTCTTCAAATGTCCTCCAACTTCTTTGCTTTGTATCTCTCTTTGCACAAGGATGGCTAAAGGGTTGGGACAATGGGAATGTGTAATTGGGTAGCATTTCTTTACTATTATTCTCCTCTTCCAAATGGGACCCCTAACCCTTCTTTTATAGGCTAGAAGAAGCTAGGTATTTGGACGAACCCTCATCCATGCATGGCTGGAAGATTCAGTTAACTCACCCAAAGCTATGTGTTCCGTCGACAACTTTCCTTTTTTCATGCTTCTGAAGGTCCACGCGGGCTGTAGTGGGCCAGCTAGCGTGGACACTGTATATCCACATGGGATGTAGTGGGTTAGATAGCGTGGACTTTTAAAAATGGAGTTTTTAGAAGAGTTGTTCAGTAGTGTTTTGGAAAAGAAGTAATTTGAGATGGCATGATGCCAGGTAAGAATGTATGGTGCAAATTAGGGTTATAACAGATGCCCCCTAATGTGTGAGGTTAGAAGAGCATCTGATGGCCGAAATACATTACCAATCTTTACTGATGTGCCGAACAAGTGAGCCCAGGAACCAGGAACCGGGAGGCGCCGTCTACAAAATAACAAATGTCTCACCAAGGCGGGCATACCCATGCTCGAGAGAGAATAAATGCATGGCTACCAATCAAATACAATGTAGATCCATGTCATATAACTATATAAAGTGCATCTGTGAACAATACACAGTAGAGATACATCTCGAAATCAAAAAAGATATACATGTAGAGTATCCATCTTTGTAGAAACTGATAAGGCCTGATGGCTGGAGATGAGGGATTCAGAGCTCGAGCAACAACTTCAAAATCTTCAAAACTCGGGTAGGAGTGTAATATGAGTGTACGAATTCACTACCCAGAGGTCTTCGACGACTTGTCGGTCATGGACTAGAGAATCTTGATGATCAAACTAAAGGCTTCATTGATTTTGAATAAAGACTTGATTAGATGTTCAGGATGGCCAGGTATGAGGGCAAGAGACAAACTGTAGAGGGGCCGACTCAGGCTTGGTGACAAACTTCCCTTGGACAACAACACGACAAATGATGAGACTCATGCAACATGGAATTTACATAAGTTTACGAGGTAGGAGGCCACGCAAACTCTCCATATGTTTGGAAGAATAACCAAATGGAGGAGGACACAACTCTATGTAGCGAGAAAAGCTTCCTAAGGTCATATTAAATCCCAGGGTTTGATGAAAAAACAGACAAATGTGCCTTATCCAAGGGTGACTCATTATGCTGCCAATAAAGAAAATAATTTTCCCTTCCTCTTTTTGGGGTATATATATAAATATATATATATATATATATATATATATATATATATTTTTTTTTTTTTTTTTTTTCAATAATTTTCTAAAAAGAATAAAAGAATGTTAGGTTACAAAGGAGAATAGAGTGTCGCTAACATACTAGTTCCAAGTGTACGAAACACATGTATGCTCAGGGAAAAGGGACATATGCAAGAAAAGGACACTCGGGAAAAATCCTTCAGGGGCCAAAGGTGTCAAGACGCAGAGGCAAAGTGCTATAGGGCTTGCGTATGAGGCATGCTTCAGATGGTTCAGTTGAGAGAAACATGGAGTCGACATTATGCCAAAGACATGGTTATGCAAATGCGATCAATAAAACACACAATGGTAACATCCTTCAATGTAAATTTAATGAGCCCAGAGAAGGTAAGCTCGACGGTTTTTCATATTTAGAGAGTCTAAAAAAATGTAAAAGGAGACTCCATTGGGGTACCTTTTTTGAAGATAGTCTAGTTGGCTCGAAAAGGGGTAAAATAGCACCGACAAGATGTCTATTCAAAACCATTTTAACGAGTGTGAGAAAGACAAGATCACTCGGCCATTTTTTCATTTTTAAGGAGTTTGAAAAAAACTTAACTATGGACTCCATTAGGAATGTTATTCTGGACCAATTTAAAGAGTGTGAGAGAATAAGGTCATTCGATGATCTTTTCAATTTCAGGGAGTTTGAAAAGAGCTTAACTATGGACTTCGTGGGGGTTCCTTTTTCGTAAATTTAGTCCCTCAGGCCCGAAAAAGAGTTAAAATGATACCTGAGAGTACTCTTCTAGAGAAATGAAGTTCCATAGAGTATACCTTTGTTCGTACAATTGATCGTCCACCACAGAATAAATCTGGGCGGCCCTTGCGTTTTGGTTGTGAGAAGCTTTTTTGAATGTGCCTTTAGGGATGTGTGTCATTGTTTTTCCCAATGTCTTCTCAATCTGTAGAGTAAGATATGGGAGTTCGACTTCTTTTCCCTTCTCAGAAGTGATTGGTTTATTATAGTCATGTGATCTAGTCGATATAAAAGCATCATCCATCACCATATATACATTCACGGATGCAGGGTTGTTCGAGGATGGAGAGGGTCCTTGGCTGCCCCCTTTCATTCTTGCAGAGGCTTGGGTTAGATTTTGCCCATGTTGAAATGGATTGGTTAACACAGTAGGTTGTTGCTGCGTCACAAACTTTTGGGCTTCTACAAGCCGAGGACATAGATGGGTTGGGTGGTCTTCTGTGCACAAGTTGCATGGATACCTTGCCTTCCGTTTCTCAATGTTGTCCCCGCTAGCATTATCGGTAGGTTTTTTATCCCCCTTACCCTTCTTTCGTTGTTTTTTCTTTCCTTCAGGCTGCTGGGTGGCCTTTGGATTAGTTGATTGCACTGTGTGTACATCTGACATTTTGGTAGGGGGAGCATCCAAAATAGTATTTTGGCTGGATGATGTGTGTTGTATAGACAACTGCTGCAACTGCTTTGTCAATTGCTCAATGAGCTTTGTTTGTGCTGAACCAACAATACCATCGGCATATGGTTCAGATCTCTGTCTGGTTTTATCAAGTATTGAGCGTGGTGCATCTGGCAAGATATTGTATAATAAACCGAACTGAGAATATATTAGCTCAAGTTGTTGAGTTCTCATGATGGCGTCTTCTTCGAAAAATACTCCCGATGTCGCGACGTCTTTGGATAACTGTGGGACCAAAGACTAAAGGAACCACTCGAGTAGGAATGCTGGTGGGACTGGTACCTTAATTAAACTCTTTCAATGACTCCATTCTCAGATGTGATCAGAGATATGGTCCACTTTTGTTTGTGAGAAATTGGCTAGCAATTCGGTGCCAACGTCGTATCTCACAGGTAACTGGAAATGGTTTAGGAAATCCATCGCCAGTTCGTCGAAGGAAGAGTATCTTGAGTGATTGAGCTCAATGTACCATTTCGTGTCACTCCCAATGAGAGTACATTGAAACAATCACAATTGTACGGAGTCATCTTTCAACGAGTTAGATGAGCACCAAAGATGGAAGGTAGTCACATGATCTTCTGGATCTTCGTTAGGCTTGGCTTCAAACTTTGGGATGTCCGAAGGCAACTTCGTTGACATAGGAGGCCAACGCGGATTGTGTCAGCTAGGGTCATTCAACAACCTTGTCAAGTCTGGAAAATGCAAGGTTTCCAGGAAGGGTAGTTTGGGTTGTTGGTGACAACCTGGGAAAAAGGGGCTCGGAGTTTGACCGACACCAGGTTTCCAGGAAAAGTTCGGCTGCTGGCCTAGGTTCTAGTAAAAACCATGGCCATGGCCAACATTTGGATTTTGTGTGTCAGAAGACATCATCGACTGATTTCCAAAATAGGACATATATGGTTGGGCATGCATTACATTCAAAGGACTTTGGGAAGGATTGCCCCATGTCGGTCCCATGGGGATAGGCATAGTGATTTGTTCAGGGTTCCATTGATTGTAAAAAGAATTACCCCAGATTGACATTCCTGACGAGGGAATGGATACCTACCAAGAATTCCAAGGCCCTGATGCAGAAGAAGTTTCTGGGTGTGCCCCCTGTGTAGGAATAGTACCCTGCATAGGAATAGGTTGTCTGAAACTGGGGTTGCCCCTATTTGGGAAAGTAGCTGATGAGAAGGCATTGTTACCAAACACATCGAACAAAGAAAACGATGTCGAACCTATCGACATATTATGCGAAGGTGGTCCTTGACTCCCTGCTCCAAGTAAACTAGGGTGTGCAGGTGGCCCGGTGGATTGTTGATGCATGCCACCGAGTGAAGGGGATGAAGGAGGTATATGACCTCCCCCATAAGGGAAAGCGTTAAAAAGAGCAGGAGTGCCACCCTTGTGTCCTTATAGAGGAGAGTTATATCTCCCTACCCCTAGACCCGAAGTCTGTGTAGTGGAGTAGGAAAGTACATGACTTGTACCTGAACTAGACATCCCGTATGAGAACGGAGGGCCTGTTGCACTTGGTGTGAAAGGGGTTGTGGCCGCCGCCAAAGATAGGATTGGGCCACTGTGCGATGTAGAGGCGGTTGAGACCATGGTGGCTCGGACCGGTGATGGTGGATTAGGAGGTGGAAAATATCCTGTGGTGACAACCGTAGTGGGAATTGAAGAATTCCCAGAAGGAGTAACAACATTTGTTTCCATTGCTGCGTGCGACACTGTTTGACACTCGTAAGGATGAATCGGTATGATGGTGTGTGCCGAAAGATCAGTGGTGGAGGTTTCAACCAGACCAAAAGGTTTCGCTCCAAGGGCTAAAATAGTTGATTCCTCTGGATGTTGGTCGGGCATAATTTCTTGTGACCCGGTCGCTTCAAAATACCCTTGTTGGTGTAGTTTTCGCCTTAGTGGTGGCGGGGGTGGCTCCAGTGTAACCATCGGCAGGCCAAGAAGCCTTAGTGACTGGCGGAGCTCGTGATCCTCCACTGTGTGAGAATATCAAAGACACACTAGGGTAGTCTAACCGTTCAAAAACAATCATGCACTAAAAAAGTCCTTATAAGATAAGACAGACAAACACTAGATTAATTGGAAGAACAGTTACAACAACCAACACTAGAGCAACTTACCGGTGCATGTGAAAATCGAAAATGGAAGCACCCTCCGGGTATACTCTACAAAGTGTGGCCTAATGTTTTTCCTAGGTACCATGGTATACCCCTACAGTCACTTGTGTATGTCCCTAGAAAAGATAGGCAACTAGGTTGCCAGCACGCGAACAATCACCAGGCGGGTACAGTCGAAAGTTGGATAGACCACAATGAGCAGGGTATCGAGCCTGAAACCTATCAAGGGTATTGAAAGAAAATGGTCTGGAAGAAAACTAAAGACCTCGAATGGATTCGAGACCCATGAAGCCCCGTGGAAAATGCAATTGACGGAATCCCAAAACAAGCCCTCTATATGTGTTTTCCACTACAATTGGTCCAACTTTGGAGGGGTTATCTCCGCTACCTTTCCGCATGAGACCTTGTGTTTATCCCTTGTGTTAGGGTGGGGTCCCATATAAATTTCACAATACTGGACTTGGACACTCCCTAACTCAGACTCCAATGTTTGATTTTAATGGCCTTGAAGAGTTTCCTCTCCAACCTATTCCAAGGCCCTAATCTCGAACTAGTTGGTTAACCCTACAAACATAAAAGTCTAATAAATTTTAGATTTAGCATTAATTTTATGGCTTGTATTATGTCAAAGGGTATGAAATTGAAACTAATTATGTTTTAAAAATGAAAGTAAAAATGAACAAAAAGCTGGAAACAAAAAACTTCACTTAACGCAAATTTTCAACAACTTTTCAAATTTTTTTTTTTTTTAAAATTTTCTAAGATCTTTTGAACAACAAACTCAAAGAAATATTTCAATCGACTACAAGCTACTTACGATCTAAGTAAACTATCAAGAACTTATGAAAGCAAAGACTTTTCCCTGGTTACTAATGCAAAACAACACTTTTCAACCAAACAAGAAAATGAAAGAGATTTTTTTATTTTTTTTATTTGAATGCTGACAAAGAAAAAAGGAAAAATATCAACAAGTCAAAAACCAAGAATTTTTTTTTGGCCTAATCACATATTGCAAAGAATCACTTCAATAAATCACACACTAACAACTTAAAAAAGTACTCTCACACTTGTCTAAAACCCCTAAAGAAATTTTTTGATGACAACTTTTAAATGAAAAAAGAAAACTAAGGCTAAGATCAACCCTAAGCGACTGATTGCTAGGACAAAGATTCAAAAACCTGAGAGGTATAAATCTTGTCAAGGGAAAGGATGACTGCCTCACCCTCAACAAAAACTATCCTACACAAGCACACTACTGACAATTCAACAACAAGCGTGTGCATGCGAGCTGTGTAGAGCCAGAGGGCGTGTACATGCGTGCTGGCCTTATACAGGCTGTGTGTATCTCTAAAAATCTGAAAGAAATAAAAACAGACAATCCAAACCAGGAAGAGACCAATGATATTGAGAACCAAGATCTCTTGAAGACTTAGACACTCTCTTTAACAGAAAAAAGAAAACAATGTAAGGAAAAAATTCATAAAACAAACCAATCTGAGATGAGACTGCAAACAACCAAGACTAGAAAGAGTTCCAGAAAACCCCTGAGAATGATTGATTCTGACAGGGAAGAGGATGACTGCCTCAAATTTTTTTCTGGAATCTACACGCTACTGTTACTTCTTCAGCTAGCGTTTACATGCGGGCTGAAAGAAAGTAGGGTGCGGGTACACGCGTGCAGACCTTATGCATGCCGCATGTACCTTTGTGGGTCTCGAAAAAACACAGTCAAGAAAATAACAGAGATAGCTGGTATGGAAGACCAGACTCTCTGTTAGCTCAGACTTCACAGAAACTTCAAAAAATAGGAAAGAAAACTAGTCTTTTAAAACTGCACAAAAATATTCCCAGAAACCCTAGAGACTTCCCCAGTATGGTCACCAATTCTGTTGTGGTGGGAAATCCCCCTACGGAATATCATTTAGGGTTATATTATGCATGCAGATAAGACCAAAAGAATCCTACTTTCTACCGTCATCCCAGAATTAATCCCCATTTCTTTCAAGAAAATACATGGTTAAACGAACATACCTTGCTCCGGACGTTCGATGTCGATCCTTCTTCATGCTTGATCACTTGCTAGAAACTATCCTCCCAAGATTGAACTGCGTACAAAACAAGCAAGAAACTCTACATGCATTTGTTCTACAGATTAATGGGTTAGATATTCAAACATATATTCACTAAACTATGAAGAACTCATATAGTGGGACGAGAAAAACATTTCTTTATTATTAACTTTAATGAATCAACTTACAATGTCGAGACCGACCACTGCTTCATGAACCTGATCCTGGGCTCCTCTTCAAATGTCCTCCAACTTATTTTCTTTGTATCTCTCTTTGCACAAGGATGGCTAAAGGGTTGGGACAATGGGAATATGCAATTGGGTAGCATTTCTTTACTATTATTCTCCTCTTCCAAATGGGACCCCTAACCCTTCTTTTATAGGCTAGAAGAAGCTAGGTATTTGGATGAACCCTTGGCCATGCATGGCTGGAAGATTCAGTTAAATCACCCAAAGCTGTGTGTTCCATCGACAACTTTCCTTTTTTAGTGCTTCTGAAGGTCCACACGGGATGTAGTGGGCCAGCTAGCGTGGACACTATATATTCACACGGGCTGTATTGGGTTAGCTAGTGTGGACTTTTAAAAATGGAGTTTTTAGAAGAGTTGTTCAATAGTGTTTTGGCAAAGAAGGAATCTGAGATGGCCTGATGCCAGGTAATCATGCATGGTGCAAATTAGGGTTATAACACTCGGAGGGTGGCTTTGGCCTATGGTTGGCTGACAATAGTGATATTGTCAATGGTAAAATGAGCACATTCTTTCATATTCTAATAGGTTATGGGTGCACACCTCCTTCATTCATTCTAATTGCTGGAAGGAAACATAACCATTAGGATATTGAGCTCACTAAGGAACTGCCGCTAGGGTTACTAGCAGGAGAAACTTCCAAGACACTGCCGCTAGGGTTACTAGGAGGAGCAGTTGCAGAAACCCTGAATATCTGATCCGACACCTTGTGATGGAGAATCACACTCACAGAGAAGATATTCATATGTACCCTAGTTCAGCGCACCTTTTGACTCTCTCAGAAGACAAAAATGTTAGAGTTGAAGTTTTGTATCAAAGCATGACCAACTATTAGTCAACCGAAGACATGAGTGAAAGGATCAGTCTTCTACGTTACTCAACACTCACTGGAATGATTGAAGATGACATGTGGATAATAAATAATGGAGCTTCTAGGCACATGACGGGAGATCAAGCTAGACTTTCAAATCTAAATGAGAAGAAGACATCGTACAAGGTAGAACTTGGAGACAAAATCACTTACCGAGTCGAAGGATTTGGACAAGCCTCCGTTATGTTGAAAACAGGCAACAATGTTCAGTTAAGAAATGTTTTATATTACCTGGTTTAGAAAAGAATCTTGTATCCATATATTTCCTAGAAGACAAAGGAAACATAATAGATTTCGTAGATGGAAAAGTATTATCTTGTCATAAATACTCCAACATAGAGAATGCTAGGGTTATTGGAAGTCGTGAAGAAAATATATACATACTACTAGAACATAATGAAGAATCTCTCGTACATGATGAAGTCAATCCCAATGAACTTTGGCATAGAAGGTACGCTCATATTAATTATCAAGCATTACCTTTTCTCAAAAGAATGGTTGAGGGAATATCAGAATTGTAGTCTACACATGAAGGAATTTGCAAAGGATGTGCCCTTGGGAAGAATACCAAGAAACCATTCCCAAGCAACAACAACAGATCTAAGGAGATTCTAGATCTAATACACTCAGATGTTTGTGGTTCGATGTGAGTCAAATATCTAGGAGTATCTCTTTACTATGTAATATTCATAGATGATTATTCAAGAAAGACTTGGTTATATCTACTGAATACAAAAGACAAAGTATTCAACAAGTTTCAAGAATTCAAAGAAGAAATAGAGAACCTCACAAACAAGAAGATCAAGACCTTAGGAACAGATGATGGAGGAGAATACACCTCAAAGGAATTCATTGCATCCTACAAATCGACAGGGATTAGGAGGGAGCTGACTGTTCCCTATGATCCTCAACAAAATGGTGTAGCAGAAAGAAAGAACAAATCTATTGAAGAAATCCATATAAGAAACTATAGAAGAAGAAGAGAATGAAGAACCTATTGAAGAAATCACAGAAAATAGAAATGACGAAGAGGAACAAATTGATTATCCTATGCAACCATGTGAAACCATTGATCCAGACACTATACCTAAGACGAAGAAATGACCAGCTTGGATTGAAGCTACCTTACAAGACACAGAAAGACTCAAGGTCCCATAAGGAACATTCAGAAAAAGTAAGAGGCCTAAACGATTCTCAAGTTATGCAACATATATGACAAATCTCTTAGATGAAGAACCTACCCCATTTGAAGAAGTTGTTCAAAAGAAACAAGGGAAATAAGCTATGACGGAAGAACACCAATCCATCATGAAAATTTATGTATGGGAAATTGTACCTAGACCTAAAGAAAAATCAGTGGTAAGTTCAAAGTGGGTATATAAGATAAAACATGCACCATACAAAAGCGTGGATAAATATAAAGTGAGATTCGTAGCTAGAGGGTTATCCTAGAAGGAGGGAAAAGATTATGATGAAAATTTTGCTCCAGTTGCCAGATATACTTCCATTAGAGCTATCATATCTCTTGCTACTTCCATGGGGTGGAACTTACATCAAATGGATGTAAAGACAACTTTCCTCAATGGAGCAATCGAAGAAGAAGTATATATTGAACAACCTCAAGGGTTTGAGGAACATTCCAGAGACACTCATGTTTGTAGATTAAAGAAATCTTTATATGGACTCAAGCAAGCTCCAAGGGCTTGGTATGCCAGAATGGACAACTATCTAATGAGACTTGGTTTCTCCAAGAGTCACACAGATCCAAACCTATACTACAAAGTCGTGGACAATGCACCTATGATTCTACTATTATATGTTGACGATCTATTCATAATAGGTGAACTGTCTCTTATCATCCAGTGCAAAAAGGAACTAGCTTCTGAATTTGATATGAAAGATCTAGGTCTCATGCATTATTACTTAGGACTAGAAGTATGGAAAAAGTGTGGTGAATAATTCCTTGGTTAAGGAAAATATGTAATAAATATCCTTCAAAAGTTTGGAATGATGGATTGCAAATCCATGGACACTCCCATGACTACGATTATAAGAAAAGTAAAAGATCCAGATTCTGATCTAGTAGATCCATCACTGAATCGACAGTTGATTAGGTCATTGATGTATTTCGTAAATACTCGACCATACATTTGCTTTGCCGTGAATACACTAAGCCAGTTCCAGATGGAACCTAGACATGAGAATTAGATAGCTTCAAATCATGTCCTAATATATATTCGTGGGACAATAAACTATGGATTAAGATATACCGCATCCAGTGATATACAACTTCATGGATTTACAGATTTAGATTGGGCAGGAAGTGCAGAAGACAGAAAGAGTACTTCAAGAATGTGTTTCAGCTTGGGCTCCGCTATGATATCTTGGGGCAGCAAGAAACAAAAGTTTGTCGCTCTCAAAACAGTAGAAGCAAAATATATCGTAGCATGTGAAGCATGCACAGAAGCAGTATGGTTGAGGAAGCTGATCTCCGATTTATTTGATTAGATTCCAGATTCGACCATAATACATTGTGATAATCAAAGTTGTATAAGACTATCAGAAAATCTAGTGTTTCATGAAAGGTTGAGACATATTGAGATAAAATACTACTTTATTCGAGATAAAGTCCAGGAAGGAGAAGTAAAGCTCCTGTATATCCCCACAGATGAGAAGATGAGAGATCTCCTGACAAAGCCTCTGTCCAGAATAAAGTTTACATATTTCCAAGACAAGATGGGGATCGTGGAAATAACTCCCTTAGTTGAAATGGAAGAAATGACTCTCCACG
This sequence comes from Picea engelmannii, assembly GCA_009831015.1. NCBI lineage: Eukaryota > Viridiplantae > Streptophyta > Pinopsida > Pinales > Pinaceae > Picea > Picea engelmannii. The sequence continues at coordinate 93,910 of ML810551.1, read as the reverse complement.
TTGGGAGGGAGAACTGACACATTATTGAAGTGAAGACATTCATTTTAAAAGATTGAAACATAGTCTAGCTTGGGTAGATTCTTTCCTATTCGGAAAGTGGATTGAGATTTATGAGGGACAAACATTTTCCAGTTCAGAAAATGGTCCATATTGTTGATGTACCATAGACAATGAATTCCCATTGTGGTTAACATGGGGAGTGGTCTAGAGAAATATCTCTTCTTGAGGGTTACTCAAGAAGACTGGCCCACCTCGTCGGACAACGATTTCTCATTGTGGTTAACATGAGGAATGTTCTGTTTTGGAAGTTAGTGTAGGAAAATCATTTCCTCTTGTGGTTAACAGGGGAAATGGTCTGGATAGTCATTCCTTAGGGTGGATTCATTTTATATAGGTTTCACTTTGTCTAGTGTCGGAGGAATGGCCCAGGATGGGGAATGGTCCAGTTTCAAAAATCATGGACATGCATTCGTTAGGGAAGATTCCTTCTCTCCAAGTTACACTTTGTTTAGTGTCGGAGGAATGGCCCAGGGTGAGGAATGGTCCAGGCTAAAAAATTAGAACAATCATTCTTCCTTGTTTGAGGAGAATGAGCCAGATAACCCATCATTGATGTTCTACTCTAAGGGAAGATATTCTTTCAGATCTCATAGATGTGAGTGAAATATTGGCCCAGATGATTCAATTTATATCATAACAATATTTTTTGTGCAGGTTGATATCAGATGATTGCTATGGATATTTCCTATCTCCAAACAGTAGAGATATGCTACTGTGGTGGATATGTTCCACTGTTTGTGACTATGTGTCATGGTTTGAGTAGTTGCGTACTACCATAGATAAACACAGTTGTGTTCTATCAATTGATATTGTACCAGTTGTCATTGGAAATTATCCAGTTGGATAATAATGACGGTGCTCGTGATACTACAGGTTGAATGGTTTGTTTGTTCTCAAGACCATTATAAGTTATACCTCCCTAGCTAGGAGGGAGTGTTGATATTATGGTAGCTTCGGGAGGTATGAACCTCTATTGTGACCTTTGAGAAGATTAGAATGTTTCGAAAGAAAACAAAGAAATGAAAGTAACCCTAGATGAGATGTCGACTGAAGAGAGATAATTAATATGAATTAATTAGTACCCAGAGGGAGAAGTCAGCCCAGGCAAGTCTGCCAGGAATACTATAAATACAGGGTGCCAGTCTCTCATTTGACACACTTCTCAGAATTGCAGAAAGCTAGTTCTGCGCACTACAATCTAGCAGTCTTGTGCGCAAGTCCCGGGAAAGGTGCTGCACCAGTTTTGGGTGGGACTCTCTGATCAACTTTGGTTTCTTCTTGTTTGGTGCATTAGCCTTGCTTGGCTATTGGATTGCTACCAATATTCTTCTCTCTGTCAAGGTGCCCGGAGGGTGGCTTCGACCTATGGTTGGGTGACAATAGTGCTATTGTGAATGGTAAAATTAACACATTATTTCATATTCTAACAACCTTCTCCATGGATTTCATCACAGGGTTACCAAAATCAAGCAAACAAAATGACACCATCATGGTAGTTGTGGAAAAACTGAGCAAAGATGCTCACTTTATTCCCATCAAATCAACTTGCAAGGCAATAGATATTGCCAACATTTTCATCAAATAAATATTTAGACTTCATGGCATGCCTAAGGAAATTATATCCGACCAAGATACAAAATTTACTTCAAACTTTTGGAAGTCTCTGTTTGTTGGTTTTGAAACTAAATTTCTATTTAGTACATCCTATCACCCTCAAAATGATGGGCAAACATAGAGGGTTAACCATGTGTTAGAGGACATGTTAAGGATACATGTAATGCATCAACCCAAGAAGTGGGAAGATTACCTACCACTGGTAGAGTTTTCTTATAACAATGGCTATCAAGAGTCATTGAAGATGAGCCCTTTCGAGGCCCTCTATGGTAGGAAATGAAATATTCCAATCAGCTGGAATAACCCAGAGACAAAATTACAATAGGGAAAGATATGCTAAAGGAAATGGAACAACAAGTAGTTCAGATAAAACAAAATCTGAAAATAACTCACGATAGACAAAAAAGCTATGTAGATAGAAAAATGACTCCTAGAGATCTCAAAGCAGGGGATCATGTGTATCTCCAAGTCAGGCCCATAAAAATTTCCTTGAGAATGGGATCTTGTGCCAAGATGACACCTTGGTATTGTGGACCCTTTGAAATTTTGGATAAAGTGGGACTTGTAGCATATAGACTAGCACTTCCTCCCACAATGAAGGCACATAATATTTTCCATGTTTCGTTACTGAAGAAATATGTACACGATTCTAATCATATAATTGATTGGTATGTGATTAAGGTGGAATCAGAGGGAGAATTACCGCCAAATCCACAATTCATAATAGACAGGAAGGAAATCCCACTTAGGAACATAACCATTGCACATGTCAAGGTGTAGTGGAAACACTTTGGTCCAGATGAAGCCATATGGGAAATGGAGGATGCCATGATACATGCATACCCATTTTTGTTTACTTCTGTACATACAAATGATATCAACAACTAGATCATTGAGGACGATGTTACTTTAAGTGGGAGGGGATTATAACACCCTTGTTTCCCCCAACTTTTAAATATAACTATAAATTGCCAAAAGACTATGGGAAGATTGAATATGTGTGGATGTTGGAGTTGGTGAACCTTTTTGTTATAAAAGGCAATGTATGTATTTCTGTTATTAAATAAAATGGATAGTGTTGCATAACTATTGAGGGGGTTTTCCATGGTAGATCATGATGCATGAGAGATATGGTTAGGGGAACCAATAATGGTTGAGATGACCCCCACCAGACTAGTATCGTATTGGATTTAAATTATTCAGACCTAGAACAATCCTCTGACTCATAAATAAATTACTAGTCAGGCTGGTAGTTGGGAAGTCCTCCTCAAGAGTAAATGAGGAGATGGGCATAGTACCTATCTAAAAAAATTCTTGACTTGACCACTAAATGGGGATTGGAACCCACACAATCTTGCTTAGGAAGGCGAGAAAAGAAGGGAATTCATGGGAATAGAAGAGGGGATGAGGGAAATGAGTCTAGAGACCATTTTTATGAAGAGAAGAGCATGTCCAACTCTCTGGTTCTAGAGAGAACTGAAAAAAAATATTGCTATGGGTGCAAGAAGTTGTTGGAAGCATATTCAGCCCAAGATGATAAACAAGGTTGAAATAAGATGAGTGACTGAGGAAGCACTCACCGCAGACCCCCTTTCTTGGTAGAGGGAGAAACAATCTGCTAAATTCCCGTGGGAAGAGGAGAATGATCTCCGTCCTTGGTTGTTTCTGAATGAGAAGGAAGAGTCTCTCTCTCAAAGCATCATGATCTATCTAGGGGGTGGCCAGTGGTAAATCTGTCCAGGAGTGTCTGTCCTACGTTTGGGTGGAAAATGACACCTCTCTTAGCAATCGCTTCACTATATGGTTTCTTGATAAGTATTCTTATACCATGTGTACTAGGATTGAAATTATGGTTGGATATCTATGTCTATGACTAAAATTTTCATTATTTGATTAATGTTAGATATGCTTATCGTTCTTATGTAAATCCATGCATTTGAATGGTTTCCATTTTCCCCTGCTTAGCAGTAGGAGAAATTCTAGACATGGGTCTTCAAATAAGTTTAGGAATAAACTCACGATTTCTGTACTGGTTGGAAAATACTTAAGGGAATTTTCCCAAGAATTAATTTGTAACGTAAGAGTCAGGGCAGACTTTGCTGGAACACCTCATTCTTGTCGACCCCTCGGATTTACCATTACAAGTTATTAAATTCGAGCTTTGTGGAGGGAGGCCATCTCCTTCAAATCATTCATCTGTGTGACCGAGGGCTCATGCCCATGAACCTAATCAAATCACGACTAAGAGTGAGCATGCATCCCCGAGACCTGTCAAGGAATCCATATGAACATGATCTCAAAACCCTTCGCTAGGTCCAAAAGGAGCTAAGCAATCATGGCTTCAAAACTTCGGGAGTCTGGAGCTCTGGGACATTATGAATTTACCACCTTCGAAACCAATCGGAGGAAACCTGCTGGTACGATTACTAGCGAGATTGGCCAACATTTGGTGGTTTTTTTAACCATGATGGTGGGATATGTCCCATTTTTAAACCCTGACCCACTTACCGGTCGTGAAGTAGCATGAGCTGTAGATCAGAAGATACTCAGGATCTTCCCTGACCGTTGGATCTATGTCATGGTTAGTCTGACATTGACCACTCCATGAGAAAGGGAGTGTTAGACGGGTGGAAGCCCCGAACGCTAAATTCATAAATGATGAGAACCATAGATCTATGGATGCTTCAGGATCTCCCTTGATCGTTGGATCGACACCATGGTCAATCCGACATTGACCACTCTAGGAGAAAGGGAGTGTTAAACAGGAAGAACCCTCGAACGTCAAAGTCACGAAGCACCGATGACCTTCTATTTGAGGATGCTTCAGGATCCCTCCTAACTGTTGGATCTAGACCATGGTTAGCCCAATGTTGACCACTTCGGGAGTAAAAAGGAAACTAGATGACCAAACCCATGAATTCCAAAGTCATGAAGTTGTAGATATATGGATCTACGTGGACCTATCTCGACCATGGGTTAGAAGGGGTATTGGGAGGTTGCTGGTGGGAGTTTGAGCTTTAGATCTCTGGGCAATTTCATAGGTAGGAGAGGCTAGAGACTCATGGAGGCTATCAATATGAAGTGACGTGGAAAGCTAACGTCATCTAAGGTGATGTGGACCCATGTTTGGCATGCAACATGTTAACTTGATTCATGAATTTTACGGTCCTTATATTCACATTTGAACGTGACATGTCATCCATTAATGGGTTCACGTGTCATCTCTATCCTTTTTCGTGTGTCATCCCCCTGGCGCATGCTCGCTTGGCCTAAAATATGGTGGAGTACTCAAGACACTGGGAGTTGGGGACTTCGGGGGACTTGGGATGTTGTAACGCTGGAGTAATCGGCCAAAGGCCCTGACCCACCCACCCCTGCCTCTTCATTTAACGCGCCACCATGAGTAAGTGTGAACAATTCAGGAGTTTGGGGCTTTAGAACTTCGGAGGTCTGGGGTGGTGTATTGAACAAGTGGAAAGGGCCAAAGTCAAGAAGCACGTGGAATAATGATTGGCTTTCATAAATCCAAAGGATATGCGAATAGAGAGATGGGCATTCAACGTTGAAGCGTCGAACGCCAAAACCTTGTGAGCATGTGCGTTAAGTGAGGGCATAACTTCCAATCCCGAGCTCGTATTTCAGCATGGTGACAGTTGTTAGAAATCCTTTGACGAGCATAAGGAGATGGATATGTTGGGAAGAGGATATGGAATCTTTGAGTAAAAACCAAAATTTTATACCCCATCCCTCTAATGGATACCTAAGGGGTCAGGTGTGCTACATAAATCAACAAGTTAAACAAGTGATGGAAATTACAAAACCATTAAGAAATAGATGGATGAAAATCAAATATGCAATTACAAAAGTATTGGACAACTAGAAACTTCATTAATATGCATATAAATGAAGTTCATATGCATACCATAAACTTATCCCAATGCTAGTACAATCCTGTATCTCTCCAAAACCTTGGCTAGGGAAAATAATGAAAATCCTAGCTCACAATATAACTTCACGCAAGAATGTCCTCCAAGGAAATACATTTCCTCTTCTTCACTTCAATAAGTACAACCTAGGGGTTCATCTCAAAACCCTAATCTCCAAGCCTCTAAGGGACGAATCTGTAACCCTAGTATTCAATATGCTCCAAGAATCTCCAAGAAACCATAACGACTCCAAGAGAAGATAGATAAAGTACAAAGAAGATCCAAGAGAAAGAGGAAGACTAGTATGCTCCTCTTGGTCATATCTCTAACATAAAATGAAAAAATATGAGAATAATAAGATCATCATCTTCAATGTATTCTTCATAAGAATAAATCCTATCTCACAAGAGAATGCTCCGAACAAAGACATCATCTTTCCCTTTCATAACTTCTCGTAGATATTCCTCATTGAACCCTAGCATCTCACTCCAAGAACACAAGTAGAAAGAGAAGAGTACAAACTGTTGATGTTTTGGTAGCCACATGAGGTATTAACTTCCACGTGTAAATTATGACTTAGAATAGAATATTTCAGAACCAAGTGAACCATTAAAAAGATGCGTGGAAACCCTAGAAGACAAGTCGGCCTAGCAGAATAGATAATATTAGAATATTATATTCTATAAATACAAGTCGACTCCATAGGAAAAAGATAAAAAAAAAATATAATTACCAGAAAGTTAGGTCGGCCTAGCTAGAAAAGTCACTAGATAGATTAATATAAATAGAGGATGTTTTAGCTGATTTGTACACAAAGTCAGAGCCCAAGTCTTGTGGAGAGATTTAGTTGCAGCTGCAAGGAGGAATGAGGAAATATGGTCATCTCTTGGTGTTGGTCCCTCTCTAGCACTATCAAATGATGTTCTTAGTGATTGTCTTGGTGGTTCTTGGTGAAAATCTTGGTAATATTCTTAGTGGTGCTTTTGGTGATATTCTTGATAAGTATGGCACAAGGTTGAGAGAGTAGTGTAGCTGCAACAACTGCAGTTGTGTATGGCACTTATTTTGTGGATATGTAGACTCTCTCTCTTGTGTGCTACCCTTGGAGAAGGAGCGCTCTAATTGTCTTGAGTTGTTGCTGTAGTTAGCAGCTAGGGTTTATCTGTTGGTTCTAAAGTAGGCTTGCCAAAATTATTCTAAGTAAAGGTTAGTGTGCTCGATGTGAATGCCTATGGTTGGGTGACAATGACGTGACATTGTCTATGGTTAAATGAGCATACCAAAATTTCAACATGGCATCAGAGCTGGTTTCCTTTGTAACAATCTAACCGCTGGAAGGAAGATCCTTAGTTTCCCCCATTTCCAAGCTCATTGAGCACTTACTGAAATCACTAAGAAGGTCTCCTAACTAGGGAACATCTCTTCCTTGGATCAGATTTGCAAATTTCTAAAGTTGAGATATTAGGGTTTCCTCATAAAAACCCTGGGTTTGCTGTGCCAATTTCTTCATGCCAGTTCCTTCGTGCCAGTTGCAGTACCAATTGCAGCACTAGTTGCAATTCTAGCACCAGTTGCAATAAAGTTTCTATGAAACATTGGGCCTAATCTTTGGTTTTTCTAGTGCGCCTTACCGCAACACATCTCTCATTACCTTTATATTGCAAGTTGGAGCACTTTGAAGTTTTAGGGTTCGTCGTTGTCTACTACTACTGTGAGATGGTGCCAATGGATGCCACTACCTGTTGCTGCTGCCAGAGGTATGTAATTACATATGTTCAAACTGTATCACTATTTTGAGTGTGATTGCAAGAGAAGGGATCTCTAGTCCAAGCAACAATCATAGATCCAGAGGGATCTTAGATCCAACACATTCAGAGGAACAACACACTCTAGGTTTGATTGTTTTTATATGTCTCTAGCTGTTATGGAATTATTTTTACCTTATGAACATATATTTGTATTTTGATCTATTGAAGTTATGATTATCACACTAAACTCTGTTCAAAGTTAAAGTTAGAAACTAACTTTAGTCAAAGTATTATATTGATTAAGGTCTAGACTTTAGAGTTTATTTGCACTATATTCTCTAACTCAGATTTATGTCTAGAAAGCATATTGTCTTAAGTACAGGGGACAGGTTGAAGATAATACTTGTCATATTGAGTGAAGGAGACTCGAAAGAAAATCAACAACACTCATTCTTGAAGATAAGACTCTAGGTTCCAGTTTTGATTAAATTAATAAGTTTCCAATTTGCACATATCAAGTTTGATAATTGCCAAATTACTAGTTGTGACTTCAATCCTTGAAAGGTTCTATTACTGCTAATTACAATGAATACTTGGTAGCATGTGAGTACTATTGATATAAATGATTTCAAGATGAACTAACATCTCCTCTAGGAGATACTTTTTTTTTTTTTTCTTCTAGGCAGGTTACCTGGGTAATAATACGATGATTAGCATGAGATTGCCTTTTTTTATTCTTGTTGACATAGATATGTTCTTATGAAAATGCTATTATACTTTTTGTTCTTGTTTTCTTGTTATGGGAAGGTTACCATGGAGGAATGATTGATCAAAACACTAGAAGAGTGTTGTTCCTATTTATTATTATTGTATTTTTATTTTGGTTCTTGTTCTAGTCAGGTCATAAGAAACAACTCCGAGAAGGAGCTACTGTGATTATTGCTCTCATTCTTGTTTTTACTATTATAAGAGTATTATTCTTGTCTACTTTTTTTCCCTTTGTTTCCCTTGTTCTGAGAAGGTCACAGGTGATGAATCTAAGGGAAGCTATAGTGATGGTTGCATGAGACAACATATTACATGGTCTCTAGTTTGAGACATGGAGCAGACTATCCTGATAAGATGTTGTATACATTACCGTATACATCCATGTGCCAAAGAAAAAGAAGAGGAAGAAGGGTACTTTTTTGAGATACATATTATATCATATGGAGATTGATTGTAAGGAGAAGAAGGATCCAAATATGACTGAACAAATCCCTCTAGTGCAGTTGATCACTCTTCAGATCATCATGAAGAGTTAGTAGAGCAAGAAGGGCCTACCCATAATCGTTGTAGTAAGCAAGAAGAGACTAGCGTGGTCCCATGAAACTTTGCAGGATGCAACATTGATGAACCATATCATGAGGAGTAGATAGTTTCAAAGATTATAAAGACTTAGAGGGAGTCAAGATTCAGAGGGATAATGGAGACTTAGATACTTTCAGCATTATATGGAAGAGAGAGACGTCTTCCAAAACTGACAGATGGATGCCATGTGTTGAGAAGGCTATATCGAAGCTTCAAAGACTTCTAGGAGATATAAGATCATATGGGAAGATTCCCTTTCTTTAGTAGACTTTTCTACAATGACTGAGGAGGAAACCAGTTAGAAGGATTGGGATACATATCTTTTCCTTGGTTCCGAGACTAGAAGGGAAGTAAGTGGTGGCTTCCAAGTTGATCTACAAGATCAAGCATGTTGCAGATAAATAGCCTAGAGATGTAGAAATATAGATTTGTGTCTAGAGGATTCTCCCAACAAGAGGGGGAAGACTATGACAAGACAATTACTCTAGTACATTTCTACCGACAAACATGTAGCATATATGTTGACCAAGCCTCTATCAAGGACAAGCTTGGAGTGGTCCAAATTGTTTTTCTCCAGTAGTGAGAAGTGATGTGTTTTCCAGTAGAGGGAAGTGATGAGATCCCCAGTAGTGGGAGATACTCCAACGTAGGTTGGTACTCCAATGCAAGATGGAATTCTACCCTAATGTAGGTTGGTACTCCAACATGAGATGGTATGCTACTGCAATGCAGGTTGGTATGCTACTCCAATGCAAGCTGGTATGCTACCCTAGTGTAGGTTGGTAATCCAACGTAGGTTGGTATGCTACCCCAGTGCAAGTTAGTACTTCAACGTAGGCTGGTATGCTACCCCACCATAGGTTGGTATTCTAACACAGGTTGGTATGCTACCCCAACGTAGGCTGGTATTCTACCCCAACACAGGTTGGTAATCCAACGCACGATGGTATGCTACCCCAACACATGTTGGTATGCTACCCAACGTAGGTTGGTATGCTACCCCAATGCAGGTTGGTATGCTACTCCAACACATGCTGGTATATTACCCCAACACAAGTTGGTATGCTATTCCAACGAAGGCTAGTACGCTACTCCAGTGAAAGTGTAGAGCTTCCCATGACATATAGATATATGATTGAAAACAGGACAATGAATGAGGTGTGAAAAATAACACAAGCTATGATGATGATCGTGCCAAGAGGAATACCTTCCTCCTTAAGAGGGAGTGTTAAATTTTCGATTCAGATTCTGTGTGAGATGACAAGTTATTAGTTATGTATGAACTAGATGCCAAACTGTAGTGCCGGAAATGATTCCCAATTAGAGTGCCGATCATTAGCATTGGAGGTTACTAGCTGGAGGATCAAATAATAGTGTTGGAGGTGTTTTCCATCTAGATGGTTAATGTGTGGCTATGATGGTGATACTTGTTACATGATCTGTTTGATAATATGATAGCCTGTGTGGATATGGTGCTGTAGACTGGTATGCAATACCATGTGAGTATTTTCCATGCCATATGATATGGATGGATGTGTTTGAGACCACTACATGAAGAACATCTTAGTTAATACCTCCCTAGCTAGGATGGAGTGTTGATGTTTTGGTAGCTGCGGAAGGTATTAACCTCCACGTGTAACCTATGACTTAGAATAGAATATTCCGGAAGCAAGTGAACCATTAAACAGATGTGTGGAAACCCTAGAAGAAAAGTCGGCCTAGTAAAATAGATAATATTAGAATATTATTTTCCATAAATACAAGTCGGATCTAGACGAAAAAGATAAACAAAAAATATAATTACCAGAAAGTCAGGTTGGCCCAGCTAAATTAATATAAATAGAGGACGTTTTAGCTCATTTGTACACCTATTCAGAACCCAAGTCTTGTGGAGAGATTCAATTGCAGCTGCAAGGAGGAATAAGGGCGTACGGTCATCTCTTGGTCTTGGTCTCTCTCTCTAGTGCTATCAAATGATGTTCTTGGTGATTCTCTCGGTGGTTCTTGGTGAAACTCTTGGTGATATTATTGGTGGTTCGTTTGGTGATATTCTTCCTAAGTATGGCATAATGTTGAGAGAGTAGTGAAGCTACAACAACTGTATTTGTGTATGGCACTTATTCTGTGGATATGGAGACTCTCTCTCTTATGTGCTACCTTTTGATGGGTCCTAAATCCCTTTAGCTCAAAAATAGGAACCAAACCCACTACCGAGGCCCAATTAGACTCTTCAACGTTTAATAGTGGAATGGTTCTCCAGATCTTTTGATTCAACCAATTAATCGATGGGCTTTACGTTTTCTTGTGAAGGCGTCTCCTTTAGTTTGGACTTTATCTTTTTGTGTTTTTCTCTTAGGTGGGACCGATATAAGATGGAAGCCGGTATAAACAAACTTGGAAACAAAACGAGAAAAGGTTCTAAATACTGGAGAAGAGGTTGAGCTTGGGATAACTCGTTGCTCAAGCATGTAGACATTGATCGTCTACCACATGCCTAGTACTAATACATTAACCGTGTGAGTAATGCGATTTCTGGCTGAGATACTAATTAGCAGAAGAAAACATGCATGTGCTGAGATAACGACAAGTAAAATAATTCACTTAACTCTAATCATCCATCACATAATAACACAATGATTCGTCTTCATCATTAAAGAAAAGAACTGTAAAAACATTGCATCAGATAAATTATCAATAGATTTAATAGCTCTTGTTACAACATACATTCATGAAACAAGATAGGAAATCATTCTACTCCACATCCAATCATAAACACATTTGATGAAAACACAACTTTGTCTTTGGTCTAGAAGGACTTCTCAATTAAAGGTAGCTCCAAAATAATTCTTAACAAAACCAGAAATGAGAGTTTCTTGCAACAACCATCGACCCTTAACTAATCGGTCTATGATATTATTTATAACATAAAATTAACTAAAAATAACGGCTAAAGTGCAGATGAGTAAAACAAAATTTTCCACGTGGCGTCATCTCCTAACAATTTTCTAATAGTCATATCAAAATATCACTTAAAAGGGTGACTCTTCTCATACTCCGACCAATTGATGAACAACTCCTCGCAGGTGTTGGCATATGGGAATCTGTTCTATTCCATCGGGGTCATGTAAATATTTCTTATCTCTATCACATGTGCCCGATACTTCACCAGAATGGTACTTATCTGCTGCAACATAGCCCGAGCTTTGATCGGGTGTTCCATAAATCGTCATACTTGACCTGGCGCTGCATCTGTCACCTTTTCTAGTATTTCGGCCCATGATGCATCTTTCTTGGTGTGCGATTTGACTATGTTGCGCAAGTCGACAAAGTCATCAGGTGTGCCAAACTTAGGAAGTCTGATATCTTTCATCACCCGATTGATCTTAATCCAATGTTTCTCTCACTTGGCCCACTTCTCTTGAATTTATCGGTGTGGTTCTCGAGACATTTTTGCCTAATACTTGGATAACTTCTTTATGTGATCAAGACTGCTTTCGTTCAACACCCGAATGTCGTGTTCTTCTTTATCTCAGCCCTATTGGACTACACCAATGTAGTCGACTCTTTCTACGACTTGCTGCGCTTTTTTATACCACCGCTCCATATCCTTGCACGTCGCGAGTGCCATGAGAGTATCTTCCTGAAGCTCATCTATTCTTGTGGTGAATAAGTGCCTCTCATCTGTGAACTTGCTATAGGCCTCCTTGAATTCATTCCTTAGGTACACCGTGAGCTGTGTGGTGTCTTGATAGTACTTAGCCAAGTGGCACAAATTTTCTAGCTCTTTCGGGGCAGTGGATAGCTCTTTTTCATCTCTTTTAGCTCTGTCTAGGGTGGCATATGAGATCACCATCCCCACACTGATAAGCTCTGATGTTCTGGCATATTTTGTGTTTATCAAATTTTCCTCTATAGTGATGAGGATGGAGTGATCTAAAGTAATCCTCCTTTTCTTGGTGGTCCGCTGGACGATAAACTTCCTTTTTCGATCATAAGCTATAGTATGTATTTCAGCTACCTCGTCCACAGGTTCAGGAATCTACTGATCCCCCCATGTGAGTGTATTTCCCAGACTCCCGGTGGTATGTACTTGTTCAATATTGGGTTCTTGAATTGTCTCATTAGGCTTCAAAGGCTAGGCCTCTATCTGTCGCTCATCAAGTGTTTGAATACTGATTAAAATAGAGGTGTCGGGGATAGACTCGATACTTACTTATTCATAGGCCCTTGAAACACCGATTTCCAGCTGCGGTGCTCCTTTCTTTGGATCTTCTGACCCCAGCTGGTTTTTTGGATTGTCCGCTTGAGACTGTGGTGAATTGGGCATTTTTGTGTCTCAGACACCCTTAGCTTCATTTTATTTCAGCGGGACCTCCAGGATTTGGACCTCGGGGACAGGAGAAGATGTCTTCTCAGGTCCCTTTTCTTCTTCGATGTGCACAGGGGTCCCGAGAGATGCTTCTGGGATTTCATCATCGTAATATATATTTATAAACTCTCTCAAGGGGTTTGATGCACTTGTTTCCACTGATACCTAGACCATTTATGGATGAGTCGCCAAACTTTTCGGTGATCTAGCTGGTGGCATTGCGAATTCAAGGTCATCCAACCTGAAAATTTTATCAATAGCTATAAATTCAGGGTCACTTGTACCCACCTTGCTTCTGTCTGGGTTATCAACAGGGGATCCTGTTGTTTCTGATAGGTCTGGGTCATCTTGTAGCTGATTAAACATTTTTTACACACATTCTAACATGAACAATCCCCTTTCCCGTGCGTCCTATGCCAAATGGATATCTATGCTTTGTGTTGGGGCTATCAAGGGGGTTTCTGCTGCTTCGATTACTTCATATGCTATCCTTTATTCTCTGGCCCATAGGCCCCCTTGAGCCAATTGTTCCAGGGCTGTCGCTTGTTCATCCATGCTCATGGGATTGAACTTGGTCATCTTAGGATTGTCCATTCTTGCCACCACCTCATCCCATTCTTGAGCATTTTCAGTGAAGACCTCATCTTCAAATTTGTCATGTGCATAGGGCCAGCATGACGATACTTGTGATGCGTACTTCAAGAATAGACCCTTTGGGTCATGTTTGCAAAAGCGACTGGTCTAGAATCATAACTCTAATTGGCTTAGTCCTTCCTACTTGGCTTGAACGATGTATTTTACCATGTAGAAACCTATATGGAATCCATAAGGTATGAACACACGCTTCTTATCTTTTACCAGAGTGGCATTGTAACCTTGCAGAATGGTCTAGTAACAGATTTCCGCTACTACTAGATGATTAGGAACATACATAGGTAAAAGGTGTGGTGCTCCGATGGCTTTGAAAAGCCTGATGTAGGTATCACACTCATCCAGGTACCAGTGACCTACCTTTGATATCATGTTTTTGGTCACAATCGACATTCTTGGGCGCTCTTTCTTGAAAAGACAAAAATGAATACGCCCGATGAATTGATCGCGTATGAGGGAATATGATTTCTTGTACCTGTTCTCCCATAAGACACCAAAATATACGTGGACCGGGATTTCTAAGGCGTGCCAGCTCAAGTTCATTCATAAAAAGACATTTCTGGCACAGATGACGTCCGATAAATAAGAAGCCATGTAGAAGGATGGGGTCTCTCCTTGTTTTGGAGTTTGATCCTGTTGAATAAAAATGCTCAACTACTTGGACATGATGACACCCCAGTTAAAGCCTCTCCCATAAATGGCTACTATGTAAGCTAGAGGAATCCATGCCTCTGAAAACCTGGAACAATCTTTCTTCCCATACAACCAACAGATGAGGGCCATCAGATATATATAAGACTCCCTTAAATTGGCCATAAGGTACCAACCGATGGTCTGATTGGTGTAATTTTTATCCTCTCTCCACCACGAGGCCATTACCCGACTGGTTTCATGTTTCTCATAGAATATTACAACAAAATCGATGTTCAGTCTCTCCTCTGGGTCTCTGCGCTTGTAGTAATTTTTCACCTCCACTGGAAAGAAGACCTCGACACACTCGCCATTTTCGTCATTAATCAAACATATTTATGTGTCAGTGTGGTCAATAAGCCACTTTAGTATTTCTATGTAGGGGAATACTAGAGTTCTTCTCACTACCATGTGTAGGTACGATCTTTGAATATTTAGAAAAACTTCATCGTCGAGCTTTCTCATATCAGGGTTGCTGTGCGGGGTATATTCGGGGAATTCTTCCCGCTTGATCTTATGGAAGAGTTATCCCCAATGCGGGAGTACTGTCTTGGTCCTATTCTTGCCTCTGTGTCTCCAAAGTCCAGGGGATGAGTGAAAACCTTCTTGGTGGATGTCCTGATGACTGGTTCTGGCCTGGGAGCGAATTCCAATTTCTTTGCTGGCCCTGGGGATGAGCCTTCTCCTACCTTTGATTATCTCATCTTGGGCACCCTCGGTGATCACCTAGTACTTGGTTTCTTTAGAGGAATTTTTCTTACAACTGAAATCAATCCTTTAGGCATGCGTATAGGGTAACATCGGATTAAAAAAATGTGTGAAATGAAGCGTAAAAAATCCACAGACTGGTACATACTTGTAATGCTTGCTAAACCTGTTGTTTAATACTCACGGGATCTTGGAATATTTTCCTGAATTTTTCATCTCGCTCTTCTTGATTCTCTGGACTCCTTTGCGCATGATGATATCGTTTACGAACAAATCTAAAGAATTTAAATGGGGAATAACCTATCGTGTCGCTTCAACCAATTAATTCGGGTTATGAGTGAAAATCAAACAAAATATGCCACCGAATCTCTATAGTTTGATTCATCGTGGGTTGATGGTGGGGGCACAGAGGGTGATGTGCTATATTGTTAAATTCAAACGGTCCTTTTGATTCATGCATGAATTAACAACTAATGTGAGATTTGGAAATAATTAGTCCCTTAAATGCTTCAAATCTAAATGTATCTAGCGCTAAAATGTCCCATCATATCGCTTTCCTAGTGGGCAGGTCGAGGTTCGAGGATGTGCGATGGATGTTTTCGTTGATATTTTTCTGTAAAAAACCTTTGGCGCCGATGGATTTCATCGTATAGTTCTGACATGGAAAAACTAACTCGGGGTGCGACTTGGGCCTTGGGAACCGATAATGACTCAAGGGAAGACTATATCGTATGGTTATCCAATCTAGCAGAGACATGTGGTAGATGAGGATAGGTGGTTTGATCATGTACATCAATCGAAGTCGAGGTTTTCAATTGATGTGCATGTTAAAATAACCCTGAGGGTCGCCAATGCTGAAAGGTATCGGGGGTCAGTGATCGGGGAAAAACTTGTTATGTTTTCTGTGGACTTACTTTCTCAAAAACTCACCAATACCAAAATGCTTCAGGGATCGGCTATCGGTGATACCCTCGCGTGATGCTTGCCGCGAAAGAAATATTCCTTTTGCCGACACCAATGAAGATCGACGCTTGGTGACTGTGGTTTTCTCAAGTGATTTTCTTTCATCTTTAATTCTTCCCGATGCTGAATATTTGAGTGCATCGGGGAAATGTTTTGGTTATCGATTCTTTATTTAAATGTTATTCTTTTAAGTTATGGGTTTTCATAGATTCAAGCAAACTTTTTAAATAATTAATGATATTCAAAATGGTAAGAAAAGAAAACATTTTCTCACAACGAAGATGAATCAGACAGTGCAAAAAGATCAAGTGGTACCCAAAAGTAAAATTTGACATAGACTTTTTAGGGTGTGTTGAGTGCTCAACAAATGGTGACTTACTGGGTGAAAGCATAATATCTGTTCCTCCTTCGGGTTCGGCTGATGCAAAAGCTGGTGGATAATTTAACTAGTTTTAAATCAGAGCGTCTTTACCCTTGCATTTGAAATTCTCCAGTTGATGCTTCTGGGTTTGCCTGTGGGGTTTTTAACCTTTATTCCACCTTTGTTTCCTATAACCCTAAATCATGCCCTCTTTTATGAAAGTCTAGTAAAGAATTCACTGACATGTTACCTTTACTCACTTGCTTCGATGTTGCTTCGCTTCCAATGAGCATCCATAGCTTTGACAGAGTCACATCGGCATCATAGACCTTGGTCCATTGCCAACGATAATCCATAGCCCCGACGAAGTTATCTGCATACCCTTTCCTACTATTCACTCATTTGATAAAGTCAATTTTATTTTGACAGAATTCTCTGAGCGAGCGGGAGAGGATGACGTGCGTTTATTTTTTGAAGTGAGAAGGTTAAGCTGAAAGTTAATAGATTTGTCTCTGAGGTGCTTGTAGTCCTTTCCAGATTTCCTTATTTCCCTTAAGGTCTTGCCAAACCACTAAGAAAACACTTCTGACATTTCTCCAAATTTTTTCATTTGCGAAGGTTAGATAGAGAGCCCCTCGCAGCAATTACAAGTTCCCCGACGCCTCTCGTGTTTGTATGTGAGTGACAAGTGAGGAAGAGAGTCTGCTATGTCACATGACTTGAGTCCAACCATTGTCTTGCTAAACACAATCTTCAAAAGAGAAAAAGTCCAAATAGAAAAAGAAAACAACAAAAATGCATTTCGCAATTGACCTAGCTAAAACCAAAATCATGAAAAAATGCATACAAAACATGCAAATTATATATATATATATATATATATATATATATATATATATATATTTAATTTAAATATTGTTTTAGGGCTTGGCCATTTACTGGGAGGGCATGAGGTTCTCCCCTTAGATTCTCTAACCGATAAGTGCTTGCCCCAATCTTCTCGGCTACCTAAAAAGGTCTGAGCCATAGATTCTGAAACTTAGAATGTTTGCCTTTAGGTTCATTTTCTCTGTCCCATTTTAGTGTTGGCAAATATTGAACAAGCAATGAATGCGTGTTGATGGTTGTTGTCGTTAATGGCAACAATGGATATGGAAGGATATGAAGGATAAAACCCCTTGGGGATTCGGACGTAAAAATCTCAGGAGGAACAACATTGAAGAAAACGCGCGCAGCAAGAGTTTACACAGAAGAAGGAAGATAGAGATCCAGTGACCGGTGGATCCCATTCAAATTTCCCAAAAGGATGACAACCGTCAGATCTGTAGAAGCTGCGTAGAGGTTAAGCGCAGGGGTTAAGTTCTACTATGCAGAGGATAAATCCCGGACAAGTCATCGGGATATTGGAGAAAGAATCCGAGCCGTAGGATCTGAGAAGAAAACCCGACAGTCATTGGATTTGTAAGAGTCGTGCAGGGGTTAAGCCCTACTGTGCAGTGATCTCCATAGGGACACGCTTCAGACATCCGAAGGAGAGTAAGAGGACAGGTGGCATCGGAGAATCGGGAATCGGAGTTTCACAAGTCCCGTGTTTAATTACAACAGAAACCCCGAAATCGCGATATGCGATTTCACGATTTGATCGCAGCCGTTAAAGCAAGCTTGAGAGATGGACCATTGATCTTTCTCATCGGAGAATTGGGAATCGGAGTTTCACGAGTCTCGTGAACAATGACAACGAAAACCCCGAAATCGCGATATGAGATTTCGCGATGTAATCACAGCCGTAGGATAAGGATTGCATCTGAACCGTTGATCCAACTCACGATGGTAGACCACATTACCCAGGGACACGTGGCACAACCAGAGAATGACAGGTGTCAGATAGATCTAACACTTCAGACACATACAATTCACGAATCAGAGTGACACGTGGCAAGATCTAACACGTACCAAACCACGTGTGACGTCAGCAGAGGCATCGGCGATCGGGACTTTGATATGTCAAGAACACACTGCAACAGAAACTCCGATATCACGATATGCGATTTTGCGATGTAATCACAGCCGTTGGATAAGAATGAGATCTGGACCGTTGATCTCCGTCATTGGAGAATCGGGGATCGGGAATTCTATAGACATGTGTATGATGACATCTAAAATGCCAAAACCCCGATGAGAGGTTTGACCGAGGTCATGTGTTGACGGTCTTATGGGCCAAGGGCTATAGCCAGCAGGGCTAGCGCGTGGAAAGGGGCACATCGGTAATCGGGGATTGGAGAGGTGAGAAACTCTCGACATCAGGAAGCGCAAAACCCCGAAACCCCGACGAGAGGTATGGTGACAGTCACGGGTAACGGTCACATGGACCAGGGCTCATCCAAGAGGGCTGAAGCACATCGCGAATCGAGAAATTGCGACTCCCATGGACATAAACATTATGTCATCGAAAGTGCCGAAATCGCGATGAGTAAAATCCCGATGGGATCTGAACCGCTGGATCAAGTACTGATCGGAGGGTTGCTGTTCTTCCTCAAAGTTTAAACGCTTCAGTTATAAATCCGTTAAGTGAAACAGACTCATCATGACGAATTGGTTAGCGTTTCAGTTGCCAAGACAGATGTCCTTGGATTTCCGATTGGAAGGGGAAGT
>ML810551.1:41220-65997 GCA_009831015.1 Picea engelmannii | reverse complement strand
CATTAATATTTGAGGGTGGTTGGGAGGTGCTCGGGAGGACTGTTGTCCTCAGAGGTTCAAGTGTGTGCTTGAACACATGGAGTTGTAGCTTCCATCTGGTTGCATCCAGAGAAACCAGGGTGGCAGGGAGGTGCTAGGGAGAACAGGTTTTCTCTGTTATGCAGGTTGGAGCCTGTGTAGCGAGAAGTTGGTGCTTCCATCCAGTTGGTGCTGGAACTTTCAGGAAGTTGGTGCTTCCATCCAGTTGGTGCTGGAGTACTCAGGGAGTTGGTGCTTCCTTCTAGTGGGTGCTAGAGAAACCAGAGAGTTGGAGCTCTCAAACAAGTTGCAGCTTGTCAAACAGAGGTAGCAGCCTCACATTGAGTTGGTGCTCAATTGTAAATGATGTACAGAACAGAAAAAGACTGCCTATCATTTTGAAGAAGAAGAGGTTTTCTCCCTTTATGGGTTTCCTCGTGAATATCTATCTCTGTGTGTATCTTATGTGTGACTGATGATATTTACTGTTACTGTCCATATGCTATATGATTGGTTGATGACACATGAAGAAATCTTAATAATTGTTTAAAAGGCATAAAATTGTTTAAGCTTATAAACAACTGATTCACCCCCCCCTCTCAGTTGTTCTAGTATTTCCAACATTTAGGACTAAGTATCCTACTTAAAAATTATTCTCTTTAGCCTTATGTTTTTCAAACCATATTTTAACGATCTGCTGGTGGGCTATGAATTTTGATTTATATTTTTCCCTCGCTTCTTCTAGCATGAGCAGAGTGTCAATTCTTTGTTGTATGACTGATGAAGGTTGTCCTCCAGAATATTGGGCAAGTTGAAGAGATGGAAGATAAATCCCGTTCGGGAGAATGGCTTCCTGCCCGTATAATAGAAAGTATGGGGAATTTCCTATATCTTCATTGGGTGTGACCCTATCAACCCATAAAGAGTTATGGAGTAGATTATGCCAATTCCTCTGGTTGTCTGCAACTGTCTTCTTCAATATTCCCACTAGGTTCTTATTAGTTGATTTTGCCACTCCATTTCCCTGTGGATAATAATTTGCAGAGTACCTAATTATGATTCCTTTGTCTAGAGAAAACTCTGTCAATAGGGTGGAGGAAAAGAAGTTGCATTATCAAAAACTAGGACATAAGGGACACCAAACCTGGTGATTAACTATTGTTCTATGAATTGGATTACCACCTTCTCTCTTACATGAATCAGAGGGATGGCCTCTACCCATTTCCTGAAATAGTTGGTGGTAGTGAGTATGTACTTGTGTTTTTTTGAAGAACTCGGTGTAATCTCTGCTATGATGTCTAATCCCCATTGCTCAAAATGCCTACAAACGATCACCGGTTGGAGTGGGACTGTTTCTCTCTTCTCTCTCCCAACACTTATTTGACAAGTTTTGCAGTTTCTAGAGTATGTGTGAGCGTCCTTGAACAAAGTGGGCCAATAATAACCAACTCTCAGTATATTATGAGTGGTGGTGTTTCCTGCAAAATTTCTACTGGCAAGGCCATCATGGGGCTCCTTAAGAACTTTGTTTGCATCTTCACGTTCAAGACATCTTAAAAATACCCCATCATAATTAATCTGAAAGAGTACTGAATTTATGAGGCGATATTGTGCAGATTTCAACCTGAGAGCTCTCCTTTCCTTGGGGTTGAGATTTTCTGGAGAAGTCCCATGGTGCAGGAGATAAGTCAAATTCTAATACCAAGACTCTTTCCATGGGGATATGTATGAATATTTTGTTGATATTATGGTAGCTGCGGGAGGTATTTACCTCCACGTGTAAACCTGACGAGAATAGAATATTCCAGGAAGCAAAAAAAAACCCTAATTGATTGGTTAATAACCCTATAAGACAAGTCGGCTCAAGGGAATGACTTGTATTAGGTTATTAGTCTCCAAGAGAAGAAGTCGGCTAAAGGAAATAATATATACTAAAGAATTAGTACCTAGAATAAGAAGTTGGCCTAGGAAGTCTACCAAATTTAGTTTAAATACAGGAGGTCAGTCTTCATTCTGGCAGGAATTCTCAGAACTGCAGAAGCAACACTTGTGCGCACTACAGTTGGCCAGTTTGTGTGCAAGTCTGGAGGAGAGCTGCCATTGCAGCTGTTGCAACTAGCAGATTTCAATTTTGGCTTGGACTATCTCTTGATTATGGTTTGGAATATCTGATCATCTCTTGTTTGATGCATTATCCTTGGAGAAGGGTGATCTACCCTTTGTTTGTCTATCTAGCCTAGGGTTTGCTTCCAGAATGATTCTCTGTCAAGGTTAAGGTGCTCAGAGGGTGGCTTCGGCCTATGGTTGGGTGACAATAGTGATATTGTCTATGGTAAAATGAGAAAATTCTAACAGGTTATGGGCCCACACCTCCTTCATTCAGTCTAACCACTGGAAGGGAGCATAGCCATAATGATACTAAGCTCGTTGAAGAATTGCCGCTAGGGTTTCTAGCAAGAGTAGTTACTAAATCATTTCCGCTAGGGTTACTAGCAGGTGCAGTTGTAGAAACCCTAACCCTATCATTGAAGCAACTTAAGTGAAGGGATTGACCTAATTTTTAGATAGACTAGTGTGCCCTAGCCTAGGGCACCTCCTGGTAAGCTCATCAAGCCCGGACATCAAGTTTGAGTTTTTGATCAAATCTAGGGTTGACCAAGTCAAGGAAACCATGCCCTACTCTATGAAGTCAGAAAACAAGTTAGATTGGGATTCTAACTTCAAAGTGTGGAAGATAAGGATTGACCTCATCCTTGCCAAGAATAAAGTGTTGGATATCATGAAAGGAAATATCGTGGAACCTGAGTTTGAAGAAGGAAAAGAGAAGGAACTGTAGAATGTTGCAGTTATGGAGAAGTTCAGAGACAGTGACATCAATTCCATGAGTATGATAATGGAACCTATAAAATGCCACTTGATACCCTACATATCCCATCTTGACTCATTGAAGAAGATGTACGATGCCCTAACAAACCTCTTCTTAGTCAGAAACATTGGGCAAGTAATGAGTCTGGAGAATGAGCTCCGTGACATGAAGATGAATGATGATGACAACATAACATCATACTTTGTGAGGATCTCTCAGTTAAGAGATCAACTACAATCTATTCAAAAGATCATCTTAGAGAAGGAATAGGTAAATATAGTGGTCAATGGTCTTCCCAAGACATGGGATGCATTTTCCGCAAGCATGAACAAAAGGAAGGAGTATCCTACATTTGAAGAAATTTGGACTTGTTGTGCACAAGAAGAATCAAGGATCAGTGGAAAAGAGAAACCTCAAAAGAAATACGATGATCAAGCCTTCATAACAAATTTCAAGCATTTCAGGAATAAAAAGAAGTTTGGCTCCAGAAAGAAACCAAATCAAGAGAAATATATGTCAAGAACACAATGCTTCAATTGTCGAAAGTATGGTCACTATAAGAATCATTTTCCTGAGTTAAAGAAAAGGAAGGAAACATACGAAGCATCAGTTGCCGAAGAAAGGGAACCCTCAAAGAAATCCAAGCAGGACAAAACAAACTTCTTCTTCTAAGACAAGGTAACAATACTCTTCATAGTTCTTTTGTATACCATATCTTCTATACATATCTTGCATATCCATTTCTTAGAAGATAACATGTTCAAAGAAAAAATATACCTATGGAAGAACAACAAGATAAGGATTGCTATCATTATGACTACAAGTCAGACAATACACATGAAAGGATGAAGTACATCAAACAATTCATGTGGAAGTTATTACATAAGTAACAACTGTGAGATAAGAAGAGATCATAATCAATCTTGAAGAAACCTAGATGAAGTAAAGATAGAAAGAAGTAAATAATCAAGAGGAAATTGGAGAAAGAATTATGACACCTTGCAGAAGGCAATAAGGATGCAGATGAAAGTGTGGATTATGTTAGATGGAGGGAGCTGATTATATACTCCCAAAAGAAAAACATGCACTCATACATGAAGAAAGGATTAGGAGGGAGATAATCCTATAATCCATTGAAGATGATGAAGTATATATCCATGGTAGCAGTCATGAAAAGCAGTATGTGCTTAGTTTGAATTTTGAAGAATTCTTCTTCGAAAAGAAGCATCAAAGTATCCTTGGTTTTCCATCCACATCCATGATTCTATGATGAAAGGAAGAAGGAGGAATCTTCAAGGCATGAAATCTATAGAAAACTCCATGAACTCAAGAGCTAAAGAGAAACATGAGGAAGTACATGAATATTCCAAGAGAGAAAGAAAAGACAAAACAACCAGTCAGTGTATCAAGAATCAGAAGACTACCAGCTTGACATGAACTCACTAAAAACAATCAAGCAGAGGAACTGAAAGTTGTGACGTAGAACAGTGTATGGAAAAATTATGAATGAAAGCATTGCAATATATAGAACTAGAGGTTCTCCCATATGGAGGGAGAAGAATATGATGATTGTTCGTTCCAGTAAACCAAACATACCTCTGCACGAGCCATTATATTGTCCGCAATATCCATGGGTTGGATTTAACATCAGAAAGGATTGTTCTCCTCAACAGAGTAATCAAACAAAGAAGTGTATAGAAACCTCAAGGTTTTGAGGTATACTAGAAGGAGACTCTTGTATGCAGATGGAAAAAGACAAATTGGTAGAGAGCCTCCAATGCACAACAAAAGTGTGGTGAAATTTTTTCTATAAAAGAGATATTGTATCAAAATGGTTACTCAAAAGATTAGGATGATGGATTTCTAATCCATGACAAACCCTCATGATGGCAGAAGAAGTACCACTTGGATATGTTCTAGTTTGACCCTTTCCACGATGTCATGAGCTAGCAGGAAACAAAATATGAATCCAACAATGATTGATCAAAGATATATGAAGCCTTCAGAGAATAATAGTGTTCTAGAAAGACCGAAGTACATTGAGATCAAGCATTACACTCTCCATGATGAAGTCCAAAAAAGAGAAAGTGGTTCTCAAATATATATCTCCACAGATGAGCTTATAAGCAGACATTTTGATAAATCCTCTATCCAAGATAAAAGAGTTTGTGTACTCAAGCTGGAGCTCATGGAGACGACTTCCTTATTGAAAAAGGAAGAGATGAATCCTAGGTTGGGAGGGAGCACTGATGTGTCATTGATTTATGGACAATCATTTTTCAGTTCGAAAAAAGGTCCAGGATGAGCAATTCCTTTCCAGTTCAGAAAGTGATTTGAGATTTCTGACGGACATGAATTTTCTAGTTCACAAAATGGTTTAGATCGAACAGTCATTTTCAGAATGAAAATGGTTCGATGGATTGCCGATGTACCATAGAAAACAATTTCCCATTGTGGTTAACATAGGGAATGGTCTAGGACAATCTCTCTTCTTGAGGGTTACTCAAGAAGACTGGTCCACTTCGTCAGACAATCATTCTTTCGAAGCTCACAATTGTGAGCATTTTTGAAGAATGGTCCATTTTGGAGGTTGGTGCAGGACAATCATTTCCTTTGGAAATGGTCCAGACAGTCATTCCCTAGGGAAGATTAATTTTCTCCAGGTTTCACTTTGTTTAGTGCGAGAGGAATGGCCCATATATGAATGGTCGAGGTTCAACAATCAGAGACAGACATTCCCATGGGCAGACTCATTTTCTCTAGGTTGCACTTTGTTTAGTGCTGGAGGAATGGCCCAGGGTGGGGAATGGTCCAGGCTCAGTAATCGGGACAATTATTCTTCCTTTCTTGAGAATAATAGTCCATATATCTCATCATTGATGTTTTACCTTCTGAGGGCAGATGCTCTTCCAAGATATCACAAATATGAGTGGAAGAATGGTCCAGATGATTCAATTTATATCATAACAATGTTTTCTGTGCAGGTTGATATCAAATGATTGTTATGGAGACTATATGTCTCTAGATAGTAGATGTATGCTACTATGGTGTATGTATTCCACTGATTATGACTATACATCACAGATCAAGTATTTGTGTGCTACTTGGTGTGGTAGTGTACCACTGGATTGTAGTTGTGTACTAATATGGATAGACACAATTGTGTTCTATTGAATGATATTGTTTAGATTGCCTTGAAGACTATCAATAGTGTTGGAAATGATTATCAACTAGATGGATGATCAAAGGACAGAGATTTACCAGATGGAAAATGGTTTAGATCATTTATTCTTCTAGGACATATGTCTAGATTAGAAGAATGGCTCTTGTGTCACTCTGTGGTGTGAGTGATTTATCCAACATCATGCCTGATTACTCAGATGGAGTATGGTTTCGAGAGATTATGAAGCTGATGACACTGATAGTGATGATGGTGCTCATGATCTAGTCATGATATAGTCTATACGACTATGTTGATGCTACCGGGTAAATGGTATATTTGTGCTCAAGACCATTAACTTCAAATACCTCCGTAGCTAGGAGGGAGTGTTGATATTATGGTAGCTGTGGGAGGTATTTACCTCCACATGTAAACCTGATGAGAATATAATATTCTGGGAAGCAAGAAGAAACCCTAATTGAATGGTTAATAACCCTAGAAGACAAGTTGGCTCAAGGGAATGACTTGTATTAGGTTATTAGTCTCCAAGAGAAGAAGTCAGCTAAAGGAAATAATATATACTAAATAATTAGTACCAAGAATAAGAAGTTGGCCCAGGCAGTCTACCAGATTTAGTATAAATACATGAGGCCAGTCTTCATTCTGGCAGGCATTCCCAGAACTGCAGAAGCAACACTTGTGCTCACTGCAGTTGGCCAGTTTGTGTGCAAGTATGGAGGACAACTGCCATTGCAGCTAGCAAATTTTGGTTTTGGCTTGGAATATCTCTTGATTATGGTTTGGACTATCTGATCAAATCTTGTTTGATGCACTATCCTTGGAGAAGGGTGCACTACCCTTTGTTTGGATATCTAGCCTAGGGTTTCTTCCGAAATGATTCTCTGTCAAGGTTAAGGTGCTCAGAGGGTGGCTTCGGCCTATGATTGGGTGAAAATAGTGATATTGTATATGCTAAAATGAGCACATTCTAACACCTTCACCACACCATAATTCCATTTCATTTTCCCATCCAGGGTCTTCATTTACTTGGTCTTGAGTTTCAACTTCCAATTTGCATAATCCTTTTCCTTTAACTAGTTTAGCAGGTTTTATGTCTAGATGAAAATCTTGGACTACTTCCATCCAGTTCCATCTTCTTTCCCCCATCTCCTGTTGAGTAAATAGGGATTAGACTGTAGGGTGAGGTATGATTACTTTGGTATGATTATTAAGGATGTAAGATCTGAAGTGCTTTACTGCTTTTTAAACTACATAAGACTGTTTATCTATTGATAGATAACTTAGTTCAAATCCTTGGAGGTTCGTGCTCATGAACGAGACTAAAGGTTAGAGTCAATACTTCAGCTAACGATTGGTCGGAGGTGAAAGTATAGAGGAATAAATCTCTACTAAAATCAGGACTTCGTAACATAGGGGATTGATATATAACGGTTTTAATATTGATAAAAGCATCTTTTCGTTCATCGTCTCACTTAAATTCAACATCTTTGCGAAACATTTTTTGTAGTGGTCTATTAGTCTTGGTGAAATCAAGTGTGACTTTTCTTACAAAATTGATTTTCTCAAAGAAGGATTGCATTGAATTTTTGTTATGATGTAACGAGATTTGAGTTATAGCTTTGAATCACTTAGACTCTATGTGAATGCCAGCCTGGGATATAATATGACCTAATAGATTTCCTTCCTCCACATCAAATATATTTTTCTTAGGATCTAAAGATATACCGTATTCTCTACACCTTTCAAAAATATGGGTTAAGTGTTGGATGTGTTCTTCTCTGTTCTTTGAATACACAGTTACGTCATCCAGATACACTACAACACACTTGTTGATCAACCCTCGAAATGCTACATCCATTTCCCTTTGGAAGGTTTCCCATGCGTCGATTAACCCAAAGGGAATGTATTTGTAAGAAAAAATTCCCCACTTGGTTCGGAAGGTGGTTTTCAAACGATCTTCCTTTGAAACCAAAACTTGGTTGTAACTCGAGAAACCATCCAGTAGAGAGAAAATATCAGAGCCGAACACGGTCTGCAAGAGTTGCTCCATCGACAAGACTGGGTAGTTGTCCTTTTCTAAAGCTCTGTTAAGGTTCCTAAAATCTATGCATAATTGGATTTATCCTGACTTTTTCCTCACAGGAACCAAATTTGCTACCGATGCAGAATGTATAACCTCGAAGGTAATTTTGGCATCTAAAAGTTTCTTCAACTCTTGACACATGAGAGGTTCCATGGATGGGTTATATTTTTAGAGCTTTTGTTGGAAGGGTTTCACTTCAGGTTTCAACGGGATAGTGTGTTGAATGATACGGGTATCATAAGTTTTCAGATCTCGGTAGGACCACACAAAGACATCTTGATACTATTTGAAGAGTTTGAGATAGGCCTTCCTTTCCTCTTTATATATTTTCCTACCGAGGTTTACATTTTTTGGGCTTTTTAGGGTTCCAAGATTTATAGTTTCATGCACGTGACAAGAACTACCGGTCTTAGCGTTTTTGGGCCCCTTAAATCGTTCTTTTAGGTAAAAAAGATTCTCTAAATTAGCTATCCCCTTTGGGATTGTGTGAGACTTCGATTTTTCAGTTGGTTGACCCATCCGAGGATCAATTTTTGTTGATTGTTCCTGGAATACTTCATCGTCAATAGCTAAGTCTTTGAAATTATCTTGGTTAGTCAGAAAGTTTATGATTTGTTGATATCCTTCAAAGACTTTCGAATTAGAAATGTTGTTAGTCACCGATGGTTTGTAGAGTAGTTCCACAGTGAACCAGGAAGCTTCATAATCTTCTAGAGGTGACAACCTTGAAGCAACTATGGCCAGGGAATCAATAAGGATATTCTTTATTCTGGGGATCATTGTAATATTGAAAGCTTCAAAATGATCTATTAACCTATGCACTTCCTGTTGACAATTATTTAGGTGCAGGGAGTTACAATGTATAGTATTCCTTACTTGTCTAACGATAATTTTAGAATCCCCAAAAACCTTCATTTCTTTGACGTTTAAGTCTATGGATTTCTTTAACCCCTGTACTAGCGCTTCATACTCGGCGGTTTTGTTTGTGCATTTGAATTCAAGTATACAGGATAGGAAATGACGCTTACCCTTTAGATCAATGGGGATGCACCCTGCCCTAAACCCTTCCTGTGATTTAGATCCATCAAAGTATATGGTCCAAATTTGTGGGAGAAAGTTATCTGTTTCCCCTTTCTTGTCACTTTCTTGCTCTCTTATTTTTTGTTCCTTGGTTTCTAGCACAGGTTCTTGAGAGAAGAGGGTTTCCTCTGTCGGTATCGACGATTTCTCTTGAAACACCATTTCAAAATTTTGAGTGAGAGGGATATCATATGAGAGAGGGGAGAATTTGTCGAAGTCGGAATCATATGAATAATTTCCTATCACAGGGAAGTCTTCCGATGAGGGCTCGTTTAGGGTTTCTATATTAGTGACCGTATGTTTCAGATATTTTTCCCTATCAATTCTGATCATATTTGTGTACCCCTTTAATGGTAGCGAAACATGTGCCCAGTCTGTACTAAATTATCCATTTAACTTCTTAGACCAATATCGGCTTAACAATAATCCATAAGCTTATGGGATGTCTACTATAATGATGTCAATCACTTGCACAAACTTAGGATGCGTGGCTATTCTGATCATTACATATTTGAGTTCTCCCATGACCTTCACCTAGGTTCTGTCTAGTTGTATTACATGTTTATCACTCTTGAGCTGAACCATGTTTAGTTTTTTAAAGATAGACAATGGCATAATGTTAGATGCTCCTGAATCGACCAAACAATTATGGAGGTTCCTTTTGAAGACTTCAAATGTTAAAATGAAGGGTGGGACAAAATTTCTTCCCTTCTTATCTTCAGAACAAGTGTTCACAATTGGTTTATTCCCTAAGTCTGTGGGGATTATATTTCTTCCTGACTCAGTGCTCATCGTAGGATTTTATACTAATTTCAAAGCCTGTAATAGGAAGTTCTTTTGCTGAGGGATCCTACAAATGTCCATGAATGATATATTATCCTTTAACTTCTTCAAATCTTCAACTACACTGTAATCAAGTTTGGGTGATTCTCAGGTATGGATGCTTATAGGGTTCTTACAGGGAGAAAAAGGTTCTTTCAGGTGATCGAGGGCTATCTTTACCCCTGAAGTTTGGGTAATAGTGAGATCTTTCGAGACATGCAAACCCTTACTGCATGTTTGCATAACCGAGACCTCTCCAGGTGGTTCTTGAGACTCGAATGAGTCATTGGAAGGAATGATTAGGTCAAGATCCCATATCAACATAGCTGTATCTTCTGGTGGATCAATCTCTTCCTCATCAACAACATTCATAACTGAACCGCTTGGTTGCTCGGTCAGGGAGACCTCATCTAGAAACTGGTTGGCCATTAAATTCATGGCATGTACCCATTGAGGGAAGTCTCTTTCAGAGTGGTTCTCTTGATGGTAAGTACAAAAAGAGTCGGATGTTACATTTCCCAGATCGATATTTAAGTTAGCTGGGGTAGGTTCAATTGCTTTAAACGATGGGTTGCTTTTAAAGAAAGGATTATAGGGCCTTTGGCTTTGGTTTCCCTCCCCTGCACTTATTTTCATGTCTATGATCTCATTTGATAACTTCTTGAACATGCGTTGTAGGTATTCTATTTATCCATTGCCCTTTTCGGGAGATTGTTCTTCTTGTTTCCCTAGAGGTATAGTCAAAAGGAGTCCTCTCTTGGGAGGAGGTTATACTTCTTTATTAACTAATGAGACCCGACCTTCCTTACATCCCTTCATTTGGAACTCTATCTTTTTGGCTTCTTCAAAATTATCGGTTAGGGTTCATTTGGAATCCCTCTTCACAAACATGGAAATAGAAGCTGGGAGGGCGTTAGCGTATACTTTGATTTGCAACTCCCAAGTTGGTTTAGCTTTAGGTTGGAATTTGTTCAAGATAGTTGTGAATATTTGATTTAAATCTTTAACCTTTTCCTTTGAACTCATGGTGGTGGTGAACAATTCAACCATCAAAGATCCTATAGTGGTTTCCTCGACAAATTTATCTAGAAAACCCTTCTGAAACTTTTTCCAATTGGTTATGGATCCTACAGGTAAGTTAAAGTACCATGTGGAAGCTGGGTTATCAAAAGTGTAAGGAAAAATCCCGCAAACTACATATTCATGCTGGACATTGATCAACCTGATAGCCAGTATGAATTTCTTGATATGATATTCAGGCAATCCCGAGGTCTCTGGATCAAACTTAGGAAGTAACTTCTTTGGATATCGGGGATGGTTATGGACTCACCTCGGGATGGCCAAAGTGTCTCTGGCCAACCAAGGTTTATTTTTCTGTGGTGGGTTTCCCCTTTCTTCATCATGGTCATTGTTGTCTTCCATATCTTTGGATTCTCAGTTAAACTCCTCCCGTTCCAAAAAATCGTCTAGTTTAGAGATGTCGCCGGCTGGAGTTTCAGGGATTAGGTTAAGAGGATGTTCAATTTTGGTGATTTTGAAATCTATCAAGTCTTCTACTGTGTGTACAAAAACCTGGTCGGGGGTGTCAACCAATGGTCTGCTTATTTTTTGTCTTCGAGGAATTATCAGAGCTAAAGACAACGCACCGATTTGTTGGGTGTATGCTCTTGTGATTCTTCTGAATTGATTTAATTCCTCATGAGGAAGAGCATAAGGTATGTCAGGGAACAAGCATTCTTCCTTGGGCTAGGGTGATTTACTCGTTTTATGAGTACTCAGTGTGTGTGGTCTGTCTTAGGAATGAGTAGGCATGCATGTGGGATGCTTTGAATCTACAGGCTGTCTGAAATATTATGTGAAATATGTATTCAACCATTCATTCTCATGCCCTCCTTCTAGCGCCAATCATGTTGATGGGTCCTAAATAAATTTAGCCTAACAAAAGGAACCAAACCTATCACCAAGGCCCAATTAGACTCTACAACATTTAATAGTGGATTGGTTATCCAGATCTTGCGATTTGGCCAATTAATCGATGGGATTTACATTTTATTGCGAAGGCGTCTCCTTCAGTTTGTAATTTATCTTCTTGTGTTTTTCTCTTAGGTGGGACCGATATAATATGGAAGCCGATATAAACCAACTTGGCAACAAAACTGGAAAAGGTTCTAAATACTGGAGAAGAGGATGAGCTTGAGATAACCTGTTGCTCAATCATGTAGACAACGATCGTCTACCACATGCCTAGTACTAATATGTTAACTGTGTGAGTAATGCGATTTCTAGTTGATATACTACTTAGCAGAAGAAAACACACATGTGATGAGATAATGACAAGTAAAATGATTCACTTAAATCCAATCATCCATCACATAATTACACAATGATTCGTCTTCATCATTAAATAAAAGAGCTGTAAAAACATTGCATTAGATAACTTATCAATAGATTTAATAGCTCTTACTTGTTACCACATACATTCATGAGATGAGATAGGAAATAGTTCTTCTCCACATCCAATCATACATGAATTTGATGAAAACACAACTTTGTCTATGGTCCAGAAGGACTTCTCAATTAAAGGTAGCTCCAAAATAATTCTTAACAAAACTAGAAATGAGAGTTTCTTACAGCAACCATCGACCCTTAACTAATCATTCGATGGTCTTATTTATAACATAAAATTAACTAAAAATAACGACTAAAGTGTAGATGAGTAAAAAAAAATTCGCCAAGTGGAATCATCTCCTAACAATTTTCTAACAGTCATCTCAAAATATCACTTAAAAGGGTGACTCTTCTCATACTTCGACCAACTGATGAACAACTCCTTGCAGGTGTTTGCGTATGGAAATCTGTGCTGTTCCATCGGGGTCACGTAAATATCTCTTATCACTATCACATGTGCCAGATACTTCACCAGACTGGTACTTAATTGCTACAGCATAGCCCGAGCTTTGATAGGGTGTTCCATAAATTTTCACACCTGACCTGGCGCTGTGTCCATCACCTTTTCTAGTCTTTCGGCCCATGATGCATCTTGCTTGGTGTGTGATTTGACTATGTAGCGCAAGTCGACAAAGTCATAAGGTGTTATGAACTCGGGAAGTCCGATATCTTTTATCACCTGATTGATCTTAATCCAGTGTTTCTCACACTTGGCCCATTTCTCTTGAATTTCTCTGTGTGGTTCCCGAGACATTTTTTCCCAATACTCAGATGACTTCTTTATGCAATCAAGCCTACTTTCATTCAACACCCGAATCCCTTGTTCTTCTTTATCTCGACCTTGTTGGACTCCACCAATGTAGTTGACTCTCTCTACATCTTGCTGCACTTTTTCATACCACCACTCCATATCCTTGCATGTTGTGAGTTCCATGATAGTATCTTCATGAAGCTCAACTATTCTTGCAGTGAATAAGTGGCGATCATCTGTGAACTTGCTATAGGCCTCCTTGAAAACATTCCTTAGGTACACCATGACCTGTGTGGTGTCCTGATAATACTTAGCTAAGTGGCGCAAGTATTATATCTCTTTTAGGGTGACAACCAACTTTTTTCCATCTCTTTTAGATCTTCCAGGTTGGCATATGAGATCACCATCCACACACCAATAAGCTCAGATGTTCTGGCATATTATGTGTTTATCAAACTTTCCTCTGTAGTGACGAGGATGGAGCGATATAAAGTAATCGTCCTTTTCTTAGTGGTCCACTAGACGATAGCATTCCTTTTCTGATCATAATCTATAACATGTATGTCGGTTACCTCATCCACAGGTTTGAGAATTTGCTGATCCCCCCATGTGAGCATATTTCCCAGACTCCCGATGGTATGTACTTGTTCAATATTGGCTTATTGAACTATCTCATTAGGCTCCGAAGGCCCGACCTCTATCTATCGCTCATTGGGTGTTTGAGTACTGATTAAAATAGAGGTGTCGGGGATAGACTCGATACTTACTTTTTCATCGGTTGTTGAAACTCTGATTTCCTGTTGTGCTACTCATTTCTCTGGCCTGCCTGACCCCGACTGGTTTTTCAGACTCCCTGCTTGAGACTCTGGTGCATCGGGCATTTTTGTATCTCAGACACCCTTAGATTCCTTTTCTTTCTACATAACCTCCAAGATTTGGACCTCGGGGATAGAAGAAGATGTTTTCTCAGGTCCATTTTCTTCTTCAATGTGCACAGGGGTCCTGAGAGATGCTTCTGGGCTTTTATCATCATCATATATCTTTATAAACTCGCTCAAGGGGTTTGATGCACTTGTTTCCACTGATACCCAGACCATTTCTGACTGAGTTTCCACACCTGTCGGTGATCTAGCTGGTGGTGTTGAAAATTCAAGGTCATCCAACCAGGAAATTTCATGAATATCTATAAATTCAGGGCCTCTTGTACCCACCTGGCTTATGTCTGGGTTATTGGAAGGAGATCTTGTCATTTCTGATAGGTCTGGGTCATCTTGTAGCTAATCAAGCACCCGCTACACCCATTCTAACATGAGCAGTCCCATTTCCTGCTTGTCTTGTTCCAAATGGATATCTCTACCTTGCATTGGGGCTATCAAGGTGGATTCTACTACTTTGGCTACTTCAGATGTTATCCTTTCTTCTCAGGACCTGAGGGCCCCTTGAGCTGATTGTTCCAGGGTTGTCACTTGTTCATCCAGGCTCATGGCCTTGAACCTGGTCATCTTAGGATCAACCATCCTTTCCACCACCTCATCCAAGTCTTGAGAATTTTTGGTGAAGACCTCATCTTTAAATTTGTCATGGGTGTAGGGCCAACATGATGATACTTGCGATGCGTGCTTCAAGACTATACCCTTTGAGTCATGTTTGCGAAGGTGACCAGTCTAGAATCAAAACTATGATTGGCAAAGTCCTTCCTGCTTGGCTTGAGTGGTGTATTTTATCACGTAGAAACCTATATGGAATCCATAAGGTATGAACACTCACTTCTTATATTTTACCAGAGTGGCATTATAACCTTGCAGGATGGCCTGATAACAGATTTCCACTACTACTAGCCGATTAGGAACATACACAGGTAAAAGGTGTGGTGCTCCGGTGGTTCTGAAAACCCTGATGTAGGTATCATGCTCATCCAGGTACTAATGAACTACCTTTGATATCATCTTTTTAGCTGCAACTGACAGTCTTGGGCACTCTTTCTTGAAAAGCCAAAAATGAATACGCCCAATGAATTGATCGCAGATGAAGGGCGCAAAAACTGAATAGAAGAAAGGTGAAGTAACATCGCCTAGAGATGAGGAGGACCCTTTGAAGAAAAGGAAGGTTTCCCCCCTGAAGCCTTCCTATCGAAAGAGATCAAAATCCCCTATAACTAAGATGTAGACTATCCTCACCTCTGATGATTTCAATTTCATCACAACAGCCCTGAACAATG
Organism: Picea engelmannii; assembly: GCA_009831015.1. Classification (NCBI taxonomy): domain Eukaryota; kingdom Viridiplantae; phylum Streptophyta; class Pinopsida; order Pinales; family Pinaceae; genus Picea; species Picea engelmannii. Next base: position 50,530 of record ML810551.1, on the reverse strand, counting down.
CTTTGCTGGAGATAACAGAGAAGCAAGAAGCTAAGCAGGAGGAGATGTAAAATAGAATTGAGGTTGAAATCCAAGGGGTGCAGTAGGCACTACAGTCGAACCGCAAAGTCTCCATTGCACCTCTACCATTGGGAACACCATAACCAGGAGATGAACCAACTCAACTCCACTGGCTCACTGATACAGTTGAAGCTCGCCTTCGACGAGCATAAGAGGAAACAGAACAAGCCACCCAGTCTTTGGTACAAGTACAGAGAGTACTTGTAGAACAACAATGAGCTGCTGAATAGGAAAATAGTTCTCTCCAAGCGAAGTTCAATGAAGAAAAGGCACAGCTACAACAAGGCAAGGAACAATTTCTTACCGAGCAACTTGAAGTGAAGGAAGTGGTCAACAGAGCACTGCGCTCTATGACTGTCGTAGAAGTAAAGGCGGAGGATCAAGTCATGAATAAAGTAGCACAACTTGAAGAACTGATCCAACAACTGTAGCAACACATCACAGACCTAGAACTACGCATTGCTCCCGAGACTCCACAGGAAATAAATGACCAAAGAGAATCAACTTCAAGGAGCAGAGTTGAAAGGATAAAGGACCTTACCTTAGAATGAAAACAATTCACTGATCACAGTGCCCAAACATATGAGAAAATTACCGAGAACTAGGAGTTGCAGGTACTGGAGTCACAGCTCTAGGAAGAAAAGAAGCATGCAGAAACACTACACGCACAACAAAAAGCCCTGACAGCTGTGGAGAGAATGAAGAGATCTCAAGAGTAGCGAATGACCCAACAACAGATACACACCATCCAAAGCAGATTTATGGAAGTAATTCAGAGACTTTGAACTGTACAAGACAAGGCTTACCAATTATTCTTAAAGGTTGAGAGACAGGGTGCATAACTGGAGCAGGTTAGCACAACAGCAGAACAGTGCCTGGAAGGACCTATGAATGATGCAGTCATTCAAGAGTTTGCTGAAAAAGATATTGTAGCACAACAACAAGTCAAAGAAGTTTGAGCCAAGCTCGAAGCGTTCAAAGCAGAACTTGCTACATCAGAGTGACTTGGGATGAGTCACAAGTGAGTGTTGGGGGCCTATTGGACCTTGACCAAGTTTTGAGGGATCTGGTCAAGTTTGACCTACTTTCAGACTTCGACAACCTGTCAAAGGAGGAGCGCAATATGAAGAAAATATCACGGATATCGACCCCTTTTTTGGGTCCTTTTTGGGTTTTTGGGATTATGTAACAAGCATGGGATGTCAGCCCATGGGTTTACCCATGTTTAGGCCTATTTTGTAATGTATAAATAGATGTCTAGGCTATGTAAGAGAGGGAATGATGAGAGACGATCTATGTGATGTAAGGCTGATAATCTAAGTGCTAAGTGCAAGTATGGTTTGTATATGCTCTGTGCATATTGGGAGAGACTTGCAAAGCTAGGTGCACGGTATTGTAATAGGCTGTGAAGTGCTTTGTGATGTAATGCAAGGAAGGAGGATCTAGCGATATGTGTAGATCTCTTGTCCTAAAATAAGTAGGGTTTTGAGGCTCTGTTCTTGTAACTGATTGATTGAAGATAATAAAGAAGAAGAGTTGGTGGACGTAGCCTCAGGGTGGGGGTGAACCATGTAAACACTGTGTTGTTCCGTTTTGTGCTTATCTTGATGTGTTTATAACTGCTCTTGCTAAGTGCTTTGATAAAGATAGGTAAATCTGCTGATGCTTTGTGCTAATAATGTGTAAGAATGTTAGATCTGACCTATATGAAGGTTCTTAGTGCTTGATCTACTAGATATAACCTACCTGTTCATGATTAAGTGCTTAAATACATCATATCTGAGTGAATGATGCGATGCTCTGTTCTATCCACGCAGTAGTTATTGGTTGAATATTAATGAACTGTTGATGCTAAAGTGCTTTGTTAAGTATTATAATCACAGATCTGTGTCCCAACTAAGGTTGCAGATACTTGAGTCCTGTAACCACCCCTACCTCTACCTCAGGTGAGACTTCATCTACTTCGCAGGTGTTGCCAAAAGGGTCGATAGTTAGGGTTTTGTTGGTGCGCTATTGTAGTGTTGAACCCTGGGTCTGCCCCTATGCCAACAAATGGTTGCGTTGCTGGGACTTGAAACTGTGATTGTTGGGAACTGAAGAGAAGTTTTGCGCATAGATATACTGTTGAAATGCGTAGTATCAGACTTGAAACTGTGATTGTTGGGAACTGAAGAGAAGTTCTATGCATAGATCTACTGGTAAAATGCGCAGTATCAGACTTGAAACTGTGATTGTTGGGAACTGAGGAAGCATAAAATTTGTACAAAGATCTGATCTGAAATTGAAAGCTTTGTGCGTAGATCTATTACCCTAGTGCACAAAATTCTACTTGACCTGAGGAGCTCTGTGCTAAGAAAAGAGGCCAGTTCTGAAGAAAATAGGTAAGATCTATAAGTTTTGTGCTATGAAAAAGGTAAGAATAGTGAAAAGTTATAGATCTGAAGGCTTTATGCTCTAAAAAAGTAAGATTAGTGGAAAGTTTTGTTTCAAAAGTATGAATCTAGGTATGTTTGATAGATTCTATCCTAGCTCTAAAACTAGGGTATTAATAGATGAAAAAAGATTTGATATGAATAGATCTGATATGAATAGTGAAAGATATGTTATACCTATGCATAGAAAGAATGTTTGGACTAACAAATGGATGCAGGATCCTAGAAATAATTTTTTGTAGGTTAGCTCCCACGATCCTAGTGTGTAGTATAGGAAAGGACGGGGATCATTTAAATGAAAGAGAGGATTAACCCTATGTTACATTTGCAGAAGACCAGGGCATATTTCTAAGGAATGCCCTGGGAAAATACCTAGTTGTCTTTGTTGTAAAGATCTGGACCATGAAGTATTGGATTGTCCTAGAATGATTGCTAAGCTTGAAGGAATGAACATGAGATAAGAAAACCCTAAGGCAAATCCAGAAATGGCAGAACCCTAGAAGGAATCAGAGAAAGTATTGCTATAGATAAAAGAAACCCCGAATGACCACCGACATGTTAGATTATCAAATATCTTCAAAGAAAAAGAATGCCTTGAAGCAAGAATACAAGACTTTGACGTTGACTGTGTTCTGGATGAGGAAGCACATGTGAATATTATGACATAAAGAACTTGGGAAATTTTAGGAAAGCATGCTATGATTCCTTCATTAGGAGGAATATGGTTATTCAGAGGAACGCTGATAAACCTATGTGGAAGGCTCACTTAGATACCTATGAATGCCAATGGAACTTCGACAAAAGAATATTTTGAGATTATTAAATTTATCGAGGACAACGCCCCATTTATCATGTTATTAAGGAAACCTTGGATTGACAGATATCGAGCTAGACAAAAGGAAGAAGAAGAAGTTTTGGAGCAGAAGAAGCAAGAATTAAAATATTTCATGACTAGAAGGATCACACACTTAATCCAAGAACAACAGAACAGATCGAAGCCATTTAACACTAGAGACCTGAATGTCAAAGTTAAAAGAACACTAGAGGATCCATAGAAGATTGAAGTACCTATGCCAGTCAAAGAAGAAGTATTATCCATGAACCCTAGGGAAGAATCTCAATAGCACGAAGTGACTAGGTCAAAACAAGACAAAAATCATAATGGAAAAAGGAATACCGAGACGAAGCTCACTGGAAAGAAGGATAGAAAGTTAAGTAAGAAGAGAGACAAGATTGATAATTTGTAGAAGGCTCCAGAGGGAACCTCACAGAAGGAAAAATTGTAAAATTGGAGCTTCGCCAGGATATTAGAACGACACATGGCACTTCGCCATGGCGAAGCAATATAGCCGTTGGGGACATTATAACTGTTAGATAAATGATTCGAATGGATAGAAATCCATTTATGTCCAACCATCTTGCCATTTGACCGTTGGGACCGTGCCATAATAGACAAAACCAAGTTAATGAAGGCCACATACACGTTGCAAGCGACCCATTGTCGAGTTACCTATTTATCCCACCACGCCACGCACTGAGAACACTCTTGCCAATTGAGAATTTCATCCAGTAGACTAAGTTGAGTTTATGCAGTGATCATCATGCTTCTTCTCTCTATCTCATTACTATGTCTAAGATACCCCCTGAACCTGAGATTGTTAACCCCGAGCGTGTATGTCAGATGAGTTGAGTGTTGCAGAAAAAGTTGTTGAGGAAGTCTTGATTGACCTCATGAATGAAAGAGTCATGTCGATGTCTACAGGTATACAAGCATCATACATGAGAGGACTTCCAGCCTCTCCATCCACTACTCACGGAGTAGGACCATCTCGACCATCCGATGAGAAGCAAACTAAGCACAGGGATGAATTAGTGAATGCTAAACTGATCCTGACTATCTTACCCACCTATATACCACCTTTAAGCGATGCTATAAACCGCGACAATGTACCTAGATATTTAGAGTACACCTTGGTCACTGCGTACCTCCTGAAGGGGATACGCGCAGTGCGAGAAAACCAAGATAAGATCACAACGTTGAGGTTTAGTGACTTCAACCTCAGAGATCACAAAGTCTACAACATGTTATCCCCACATAAGTATATGACTAGAATAAAAGGGAAAAAATCAAAGGTAATTACCCAATCATGGACCCATAACCTCGCGCATTCCAGCCTACTCAACGTCATGAAAATTCCCCACTTCGGAAGACACCAAGAGGTGAATGCATGTGTCAAGATGCTACTATCTTGTTACCATGGCGGATATTTGTGGCTAAACCGCCATATCATAGTTGATCTGACCTTGATCAATCGGATCACGAGTTTGAGTATGCAAGGACTCGACCCATAGGATTTCTATCTTGGAAAATCCATGGACCGCGCTCTCGCAAAAAGGATCAAGGACACTTATGGTAATGTCAAGAAGGGCACGCGAGGCTACAAGGTAGCCTCTTTTCAGAATGGCATAGTGCGCCTTGCCGGTCAGTTGATTGCAGGGAATTTAGTATGGAAGAACTGACCCACCCAAGTGATTGGTTTTGTAGTCGACCTCACAGGGAAGTGCACGGAGGGCCTACAAATGAATTGGGTGAAGTACCTAGTGAACTAGTTAGAACTTGACTGTAGAGAAGCGCTAGATCAAGGATATGAATTCCATTTTAGCTGGCTTTTGATCCTGATCACTTTCATTGCTTGGGAGATGCCGGAAGGTGCGACCTTCCCAGACATCGAGCCTTTTGAACCATTGGCTGCAAAGTTCAGTACATTGTGGTATTCAAGTGATATGAATAAGAAATGGCAGTCCAATGACGTGTTCCATACATACTAAAATCAACTGAAGATATCCATACAGTCCAAGCCTCACATGACACCGGACACTATACACCAATTCAGGCATTTGATGAAATTCAACGCTGATCGAAATTTCATTTATATCAAAGTGCGAGACGATGAGTACAAGCAACAACTTCAATCCTACTATAAGCTGACGGAGGAGGAATTATAGGAGATTACTAAGGAATGGTCCACTGAACTCCTTATTCCAGCAGACCCTGCGGAGATATCCGACATCGACAGCCCATAATATGTGAAAAATACACCTGGGCCCAGCAAGACAAAGAAGACCGAATAAGTACAAGAATTAAGCAGTGCCTTAGTGACGACTGCTTCCATATCACCAGAGCGAGGGAGTGATGGTGAAGAGATAGATGATGCAGAAACTGAATGAAAGAAAGGTGAAGTAACACCGCCTAGAGACGAGGAGGACCCCTCGAAGAAAGGAAGGTTTCTCCCTCGAAACCTTCCTCCCGAAATATATCAAAAGCCCCTATAACTAAGATGCAGATCGTACTCACCTATGATTATTTCAATTTCATCATAGCAGCCCTAAATGATGCTTCGCTAGAAATAAAAAAGAAGCAAGAAGCTAAGCAGGAGGAGATGTACAATAGAATTGAGGTCGAACTCCAAGGGGTGCAGCAGGCACTACAGTCTAGCCACACAGTCTCCACTGTGCCTCTGCCACTGGGAACACTAGAACTAGGATATGAACTAGCTCAACTCCACCGGCTCGCTGATACAGTCTAAGATCACCTTCAACGAGCACAAGAGGAAATAGAACAAGCCACCCAGGCTTTGGTACAAGTACAAGGAGTACTTGTATAACAACACTAAGCTACCGAACATGAAAAGAGTTCTCTCCAAGTGAATTTCAATGAAGAAAAGGCACAACTATAGCAAGGCAAGGAACAATTGCTCACCGAGCAACTTGAATTGAAGGAAGCGGTCAACAAAAAACTGCACTCTGTGACTATTGTAGAAGTAAAGTCAAAGGATCAAGTCACGAAGTAAGTAGTGAAGCTTGAATAAGTGATCCAAAAGTCGCAACAGTGCATCGCAGACCTAGAACTACGCATTGTGCCTGAGACCCCACAGGAAGTAAAGGACCAAAGAGAAGCAACTACCAGGAGCAAAGTTGAAAGGATAAAGGACCTTACCTTAGATTGCAAGCAATTCGCTAATCGCAGTGCCTAGACATATGAGAAACTTACCGAGAATCCAGAGTTGCAGGTACTAGAGTTGCAACTCCAGGAAGTGAAGTATCACGTAGAAACACTACAGGCACAACTAAAATCCCTGATAGTTGTGGAGAAAATGAAGAGATCTCAAGAGTAACGAACCTCCCAACAATAGATCCATGCCATCCAAAGAAAAGTTATGGAAGTAACTCAGAGACTCCGACTTGTACAAGAAAATTCTTACCAATTGTTCTTAAAGGTTGAGAGCTAGGGTGCAGAACTGGAGCAGTTTAGCAATGCAACAAAACAACACTTGGAAGGACTTGTGAATGATGCATTCATTCAAGAGTTTGCTGAACAAGAGCTTGTAGCACAAAAACAAGTTGAAGCAGTTTGAGCCAAGCTTGAAGCGTTCGAAGTAGAAATTCCTACATCAGAGTGACTCAGGATGAGTCACAGGTGAGTGTTGCGGGCCTGTTGGCCCTTGACCAAGTTTTGAGGGATCTGGTCAAGTTTGACTTATTTTTAGACTTTGAAAACTTGTCGAAGGAGGAGCGCAAGACGAAGCGGAGATCACGAATCTCAGACCCTTTTTTGGGTCCTTTTTGGGTTTTTGGAATTATGTAACGGGCATGGGATGTCGGTCCATGGGTTTACCCATGTTTAGGCCTATTTTGTAATGTATAAAGAGATTTCTAGGCTATTTAAGAGAGGTAAATATGAGAGATGATCTATGTGATGTAAGACTGATAAGCTAAGTGCTAAGTGCAAGTATGGTTTGTATATTCTCTGTGCATACTGGGAGAGACTTGCAGAGCTAGGTGCAAGGTATTATAATAGGCTATGAAGTGCTTTGTGCTGTAATGGAAGGAAGGGGGATCTAGAGAGGTGCGTAGATCTCCTGTCCTAGGCAAAGTAGGGTTTTGAGGATCTGTGCTTATAACTGATTGATTGAAGACAATAAATAAGAAGAGTTGGTGGACGTATCCCCAGTGTGGGGGTGAACCACGTAAACACTGTGTTGTTCCACTTTGTGCTTGTCTTGATGTGTTTATAACTTCTCTTGCTAAGTTCTTTGATAAAGATAGGTAAATATGCTGATGCTTTGTGCTAATAATGTGTAAGAATGTTATATCTGACCTATATTAAGGTGCTTAGTTCTTGATCTGCTAGATATAATCTGCCTGTTCATGATTAAGTGCTTAAATACATCATATCTGAGTGAATGATGCGATGCTCTGTTCTATCCACGCAATAGTTATTGGTTGAATATTGATGAAATGTTGATGCTAAAGTGCTTTGTTAAGTATTATAATCACAGATCTGTGTCCCAGCTAAGGTTGCAGACACTTGAGTCCTGCAACCACCCCTACCTCTACCTCGGGTGAGACTTCATTTGCTTCGCAGGTGTTGCCGAAAGGGTTCATAGTTAGGGTTTTGTTGGTGCGCTATTGTAGTGGTGAACCCTGGGTCTGCCCCTATGCCAACACCGACATCGATGCTCAATGACTGCGGTTTTCTCGAGTGATTTTATTTCATCTTTAATTATTCTCGATGTTGAATCTTTGACCACGTTGGGGAATTTTTGTGGCTGCCGATTCTTTATTTAAATGTTAGTCTTTTAAGTTATGGGTTTTCACAGATTCAAGAAAACTTTTTAAAGACTTAATGAAATTCAAAATGGTAAGCAAACACAACATTTTCTCACAACGAAGATGAATCAGAGGGTGCAAAAAGATCAAGTGCTACCCAAAAGTAAAATTTGACATAGAATTTTTAGGGTGTTTTGAGTGCTCAACACTATCCTAAGAGAAGGAGTGCTCTAGTTGTCTTGAGTTGTTGCTACAATTAATAACTAGGGTTTATTTGTTGGTTCTAAAGTAGGATTTCTAGAATTATTCTAATTAAAGGTTAGTGTGCTCGATGTGAATGCCTATGGTTGGGTGACAATGACGTGACATTGTCTATGGTTAAATGAGCATACCAAAATTTCAAGACAAACTAGGATTATGAGAAGGGCTCTATCCTTCCTCTCTATATATGAAAGGTAAATGTGGAAATTTATTAGAGCTCAAAATTGAAAACATAAATTTTACATTCAACCTAGAATTTCTTAGATCTTAGCCTTGTGAATTTTCAGCCTTAGGGTTGATATAAAACAAGGTACAAAATAATAGTGGAAAGACTACACTGTTTCACTTCCAAATAGCCCAAAATTCCTAGCAAATCAAGGATATCAATCCAAAGGGATAAGCTTCAACCGTTTTAGGGCAACTTATCAACCAACAACCAAATTTGATTTTTTTTTTTTACAACAGTAATAATAACAACACATCAAAAATATGTCATTAGTAAAATTATCCCCTTATATTATTCACTTGGATGTCAAATCACTTAACAATTGTCCTTTTTACTTATATGGATGTAAATAAAAATGCATAAAGAATATATGTAGATGAAAATAAAATATGGAAAATGCATAAGTTTTGGATAGTTGTAAACTTAATTAATATACTCAAGATGAAATACAAGTACATACCATATCCTTGTCTCAAAGCTACAAATCCTCCTAGCTCTCCAAATCCTAGCTAGGGAAAATTAACAAAATCCTAGAAACTAAGAAGATCCAATGTGTAAGAAACACTCCAACACACCTCCAAGGAAAGATGTAGTCTTGTATTCTTCCTTACCACAAATACACCCTAGGGTTTATCACCAAACCCTAATATTCTTTCATTCTTAGGGTATAAAACCTAACCCTAGAAATATTCAAGAAACCCTAGTTCTCTAAGAAAAGAGA
>ML810551.1:7668-33219 GCA_009831015.1 Picea engelmannii | reverse complement strand
ACTTTGGTTGGTTTGTGTTGTTTTGATCTTGACTACACAAGAGCGTTGGAGCGAAGCAGGAGCAACAAAGACTGTAGGAAGCGATTATAAGGTATGTTACTTATTCTTGCCTCTTAGTAAATTCAATATTTAAAACTTAAGGAAAGCATCCTATTCTGTCCTGTTTTGTTCTAGATCCAAGTGGATCTAGGGAGATTGGTCTGTGTCCGCACTAACGAATTTATCCTTAAACAGTGCCAATGAAGGGCACTCAAAAATTATCAAGAGAACTCCAATGCATAAGGGAAGAACACTAAGCTGATAACCATTTTATGTTAAGCATCCACTGAGAAAGTTTTAACAACTCTACAAATCTATCAAGGACTATATCTCATGTGACAATCCATTTCAAAACATATGGGGAATAAACATACACCATGTACCTGAAATATCATGAAGCACCCCAAGAATGTTGTACAAACTTTCAGAGTTACCTGTTGAGCACTCAACACACCCTAAAAATCCTCTGTCAATTTTTTTCTTTTTTGGGTAATGTTGATGGGACCTAAATCCATTTAGTTCATCAACATGAACCAAACCCACCATCAAGGCCCAATTAGACTCTGCAACGTTTAATAGTGGAATGGTTCTCCATATCTTGTGATCCATCCAATTAATCGACGAGGTTTACTTTTTCTTGCGAAGGCAGTTTCTTTAGTTGGGACTTTCTCTTTTTGTATTTTCTCTTAGGTGGGATCGAAGTAAGGTTGTAAGATGGTATAAACCAAGTTGGAAAAAAATAGAATTAAGTTTAACTACTGGAGAAGAGGCTGAGCTTGGGATAACCCGCTACTCAAGCATGCAGACAACAATTCTATACCACAAGCCTAATAATAATTCGTTAACCATGTGAGCATCCAATTACTGTCTGAGATACTAATTATCAGAAAGAAAACACATACGCGATAAGATAATGGAAAGAAAAATAATTCACCTTCATTAATCATCTGTCACATGATAACACAACGATTCATCTTCATCATTAAAGTAAAGAACAACAAAACATTGCACCAGATAACTTGGAAATAGATTAAATAGCTCTTACTCATTACAACATAATTCATGAGATGAGATAGAATATAGTTCTTCTCCACGTCCAATCACACATGCATTTGATGAAAATATAACTTCGTCTCTGGTCCAGAAGGACTTCTCAATTAAAGCTAGCTTGGAAATAGTTAACAAAAACAAAAAAAGAGTTTCTTGCAGCAACCATCGAACCTTGACTAATTGGTCGATGTTCTTATTTATAACATAAAATTCAACTGAAAATAACGGCTAAGTGTAGTTTAAACAAAACAAAATTCGCCACGTGGCATCCTCTTCTAACAGTTTCTTTAATAGTCAAATCAATATATCACTTGAAAGGGTGGCTTTTCTCATACTCTGACCAAATGATGAACAACAACTCACAGGTTTGGGCCCATGGAAATCTGTGCTGTTCCATTGGAGCCACATAAATTCCTCTAACCTACACCGCATGCACCCGATACTTCACCAAACAAGTGTTTAACTGCTGTAGCATAGTCCAATCTCTAATCATATGTTCCATAAATCATTGCACTTGTCTAGGCTCTGTGTCAGTCACCTTCGTTATCTCTTCGACCCATAATGAATCTTGCTTGGTATGCGATTTGACTATGTCACACAAGTTGATAAAGTCGTTGGGGGTGTCAAACTTGGGGAGTCTGATATCCTTCATTGATTTGTTAATTTTATCCCAATACCGTATAATATAGAGGCATCCAAGTCTCTGAAAACCTGGAACAATCTTTCTCACCATGAAATCAACAGAGGAGGACCATTAGATAGATGTACGACTCCCTTAGGTTGGCCGTCGAGTACCAGCCGAAGGTCCAATTGGTGAAATTTTTATCCTCTCTCCACCATGACACCATCACCTTGCCGGTATCATGTTTCTCATAGAAGCTTACAACAAAATCGGTGTTTAGCCATTCTTCCAGCTCTTTGAGCTTGTAGTAATTTTTCACTTCCATTGGAAGGAAAATCTCGACACACCCAACATTGTCGTCATTAATCAAGCATCTTTGTGTGTCAGTGTGATTGATAAGACACTTCAAGAGTTATATGTAGGGGAATACCAGATTCTTGCTCGCCACCATGTGCAGATACACCTTTCAGACATTTAGGAGGACTTCATCATCCAGTTTTCTTGTATCGGGATCGTTGTGTGGGGTGTATTCGGCGAATTCCTCCTGCTTGATTTTCTTGAAAATTTCTTCCTAGCGCGGAAACACTTTCTTGGTCCTGATGTTCACCTCAGTGTCTCCAAAGGCTAGAGGATGAGAGAAAACCTTCTTGGTGGATGTCTTGATGATGGGCACCGATTTTGGGGAAAATTCTAGTTGTTTTGCGACCGCTGGGGAAGAACCTTCTCCTGCATCTAGTTCTTGTAGCTTCGATGCTCTTGGAGATTTCCTGGTGGTAGGTTTCTTTGGAGGCATTGTACCTACAACCAAAAATGATCCTTTAGGCATGTATACAAAGTAACATTGGATACAAAACATATGAAATGAATCATAAAACATCCATATATTGGTACATACTTGCAACACTTGCTAAACCTATTGTTTAATACTCACTGGACCTTGGAAACTTTCCCCGGATTGCTCATCTTTCTCCTCTGGATGTTTTGAACTTATTTGTGCATAGAATAATCTTGTTTACAATGAATCAAAAGGATTTAATAGGAGAGATCCTACCAGTCATATCAATCAATTACTTCGAGTGATGAATGGAATTTAAAAGAACCTACTGCTGAATCTCTGCAAATAAATTCTACATGATTTGACAATGGGGCACGGAGGGTGATGCATAGTATCGACATGTTCAAAAGGTTTTTTTGATTCGTGCATGAATTAGAAACTAATGCGGGATTTTGGAATTAATTAGTTCTTTAAATGCTTTGAATCCATTGAATCTTAGAGATAAAACGTCCCATCGCGTCACTTTCTTAGTGGGTAGATCGGGAATTGGTGATATCCTTGTGTATGTTCCTGTTGGCATCCTCTAGAGAAAACCTTCGACACCAAATGATTTCGTCGTATGATGCTGACGTGGAAAAACTGATTCAGGGTGTGACGTGGGTCTCGGGAGCTAGTAACAACTCAAGAAAAACTAGATCATATGTCTAACTACTCGAGCAATGACAGGTGGCAAAAGAGGATAGGTGGTTTGGCCATATATCTCAGTCAGATTTGGGTCTTTCGACATGAGATGTGTATTAAAATAAACCTGGGATTGTCGAGGCTGAAAGGTATCGGGGGTCGGCGATCAGTGATTGACTTATCATGTCCTCTACGGGCTATCCTTCTAAAACTCACCGATTCTGAAGTTATCGAGGATCGACCTTCATAGATATTTCCACAACGTCATTTCCTTGTGGGTTATGTCCTCTTGATATCGAAAACATTTCGGAAGTCGGCGATCGATGACATTATTTCATTCTTCGTTCGACGCTTGCTCTTTTCACCTTTTACCGATGCCAAAAGGGATCGACCGTCGATGATATCCTTGAGTGACGTTCATCACGGAAGAAAAAATTCCATTAGTCGACACTGACGATATCGATGCTCAATGACCTTGATTCTCTTGAATGATTTCCTTTCATGCTTAATCCTTTCCATTGCCGAATTTCTTAAGCACGTCGGGGAGAAGTCTTGGCTGTCGATTCTTTAATTAAGTTTTAGCATTTCAAGTTATGGGTTTTTGCATGCTCAAGCAAACTTTAAGAGGCTTAAATGAGAAACAAAATGATAAGAAGAGGCAACAATTTTCATACTGAAGTAGAATCAGATAGTGGAAAAGATCAAGTGGTACCACTTGATCTTTTGAACTGTCTGATTTGACTTCATTTTGAGAAATGTTTTTTCATTGATTATTATCATGAATCTCATCACCTATTCAGGTTTGTTTGAACTTATTAAAAGGCCTTAACACCTAAATAAAGAATCGACAACCAAAACACTTCACCCGACGCACTCAGATTCAACATTGAAAGGAATTTGAAAAAGGAAAAGAACCACTCGGGAAACCTCAATCACCGAGCACCGATCTCCATCGGCATCGAAAAAATGATTTCTTTTGTTTGAATCAAAGTCTTGCATAAGGATATCACCGATAGCTGACTCCCCCTTCAACATCAATAAAAGATGAGGGGAATATACGTTAACTAAGAAAGAAAAGATATCACCGATAGCTGATGCCCGATGTGCTTATCGAAATTGGGGAAAAATTAAAAGGATTGCAACAAACATTTTTACTGCGCTAAAGTATATTCCTGATCGCCAATACCTGATGCGTTTTTGGCATCAGAACTTTTTCGAGGAAGCTAATCCGAAGAAATCACTTCATAGGTTTATCGTCGATCGCCGACCATGGATACTTTTTCGCCACCGACAAGCTAAGGTTTGTTTTAGAATGAATAACTTAAGGAAAGTCCCAAATCCAATTAATACACGTGAATTAGGTCACCCGTATTCAACGCCACATGTCTTTACCAGATTGGAGAACCGTACGGTCTAGTTTTACCCCGAGCCATTCTTGGTTCCCTAGGTTCGAGTCACACCTCTGAGTCAGCTATGCCACAACAAAATTGTACAGGGAAATTTATTGGCGTCAGATATTTTTGCAGAAGGACATCAATGAAAACGTTCATAACACATCTCCGATCCTCGATCCATCCACTGAAAGAGTGACAGGATGGGACATTTTAGCATTAGATACGATCAGATTTTAAGCATTTAAGAAGATAATTAATACCAAATACCATATTAGATGCTACCTTATGTGCCAATAAAAACATCTATTTAAAATTACCGATAGACCACATCACCGCCCGCGCCTCCATCGTCAACCCAGAATGAATTTAAGTGCTAGATATTCGGTGACATATATGTTAAAATTTCACTCATCACCCAAATTGAATGGCTGATGTGACACAGTAAGTTATTCCCTATTTAAATTCTCTTGATCTATTGTAAATGAAATCATTCTACGAATAAGAGAATTTCGAAGCATTCGAAGGAGAAATCGAAGATACTCAAAGGCTGTATTGATCCCGTGATTGTCGAAATAACCAGGTTTTAAAAAGATTCAGAGGCATGTATCCGAGTCTGTTAATTTTTTGGCTATAATTCATACGTTTTTGTTTGGTTTTTGTTTCATACAGTCTCTGAAAGTTTATTTTAGTTGTAGTAAAAATGCCGCCAAGAAATCCAACCACCAGACGATCGTCGAGGGCACCGAAGTTGAAAGAACCAGAGGTGGGAGAAGGCTCCTCTCCAGGGGCCAAAAAACAATTAGAATACACTTCAAGGCTGGAACCACTCATTAAGACAACAACGAAGAAGGTTTTCAATCAGTCTCTGGAATTTGGAGATACAGAGGAAAGAACAGGGTCCAAGATGGCACTCCCACATTGGGGAGAACTCTTTAACAAGATCATCCGGGAGGAATACACAAAATATATCCCACACAGTGATCCAATTGTAAGAGCGCTCGACGACGAGGTGTTCCCAAAAATCCGACGATTGTACCTACATATGGTGGCAAGTAGAACCCCTATTTTTCCCATGTATCGAATTCATGAAGTGGCTCATCGACCACACAGACACACATAAATTTTTAATCAACGATGAAAATGGGGGGTGTGTCAGAGTGTTCCTGCCGGTAGAATTTCATAAATACTACAAGCTTAGAGATCCTAAGGTGCGACTGAACACAGACTTCGTGGTGAAGTTTTATGAATGCCACGACACCAACCGGGTGATGGCCTCATGGTGGAGGGATGAAAAGAAGTTCACCAACCAAAGCATTGGATGGTACGGGATGACCAACTTAAGGGAGCCATACATCTATTTTATGGTTCTCATCTGCCAATTATATGGAGAGAAGGACTGCTCCAGATTTTCAGAGGCATGGATTCTCTTGGCTTACACAATGGTGATCTTCGGGAGCGGTTTCAACTAGGGAGCAATAATTTCTAAACAACTGAGCATATATATACAACAGGCTTAGATGCTGAAGGAAAGAGAGACGCTAACTTTCTACATGGCTTCATATTTGCTCGATGTTATGTGCGCTAGAAACATCTTCGTCTACATGAATCTAAGATGGCATGTCACAGAGCTTCTGATCCACATATATTTCATTGTGCTATGGGAGAACAGGGAAAAAAAGTCTTACTCCCTCATCTGTGATGAATTCATCACGCAAATTTATTTTATTATTTTTAAGAAGGAATGCCCGAGACTATCGGCTGCAACCAAGAAAATTATCTCCAAGGTAGGCCACTAGTACTTAGAGAGTGCAACACCTACATCAGGGTGTTTAGGGCCATCAGAGCACCACATCTCCTACTGTCTCATGTACCAGACTGACTTGTAGTAGGGGAAATATGCTATCAAACCATTTTGAAAAGCTACAATGCCACCTTGGTCAAGGGCGAGAAGCGAGCGTTCATACCCTATGGTTTCCATGTAGGGTTCTACTTGGTAAAAAATATAGCTCAAGCCAAACAAGAAGGGCTCAGCCAAGTCAAGTTGAGATTCTAGATGACCCAATTCCGTAAGAATGATCCAAAGGGCCTGGTCTTGCAACATGCTTCACAAGTGTCGTCCTGCTGGCTGTACGCCCACAACAAATTTGAAGATGAAGTCTTCACAGAAAATGCCCAAGACTGGGACGAGGTGGTAGCAAGGATGGCTGACCCTAAAATGACTAGGTTCAGGGCCATGAGCCTGGATGAACATGTGATGACAATAGAGTAGTCGGCTCAAGAGGCCCTTAGAGACATGGAAGAAATCAAAGCAATAGAGGCAAGAAAGGTTCCCCTGGTGGCTTCGGTGCAGAATAGAAGATTTCCTATGACATAAGATGCATGGACGAGGATATTTCTCATGATAGAACATGAAAAATGAGTAATTAATCAACTGTAGGATGACCCATACCTCACAGGAATGACAAGGGTCCCTGTCGACAACATAGATGAAAGACAGGTAGGTCCAAGTGGCCCCGAGATGATACAAATTGACGAAATCATCGGGTTATAAGTCCTTGAAGTTAAAACACCATAGGCCAGATCACTAGGGGGCATTTCACCTCAAACAAATATAGAAAGAACATTAGGTAGATAAATTGTACCAAACCCTCTCCACGTCTTGATAAAATTCTATGATGATGAGGAAAGTTCAGAGGTCTCCCTGGTGACCTCAGTGCAGATCAAAGAGGAAAAGGTTCCCAAGAAGGCATCTTCCCCAACTCCTGATGCTCTAATTTAGGGGATTCCACATAATGACTAGGAGGTTGAAAGTGTATTAGACACTAAGATACTCGATGTACCATAGACCCAAATGGATAGTCCAACGGATGAGCCTTGTCCGGGCGAACAAAAGGAAGAATTTCAACAACATGAAATCGACATCTCAATAGCCGGTGATCAAGTAAGTACCAACCCTATCCCCGTTGCTTCAATTTCAAACGAAAATCAACCTCTCGATGGGCGACAACTAGAGGCTAGACCTTTGGAACACATGGAATGGGTTCAAGAACCCATTCTTGAACATATATACACCATCAAAAGCCTGGGAAATATGCTTACCTGGGGAGATCAACAAATCCCCGAACCCATGGATGAAGTTGCTGATATACATGCCATCTCCTATGAATGGAAAAGGAAATCTATCGTGAAGAGAAACACCAAGAAGAGGAGGATTACTCTAGATCACTCCATCCTCATCACCACAGAGGAAAGATTGATGAACACTAAGCATGCCAAGACATCCGAGATTATCGACGTAGGGATGGAAATCATAGATGTACATTGGACAGAGTGAAAAGGGATGAAGAGGAGATGGCTGTTGCGCTTAACGAATTATAACATCTATGCCATTTGGTGAAATACTACCAGGACACCACCCAGGCCGCGGTCTTCCTAAGAAGCGAATTCCAGGAGGCCTACAATAAATTTACGGATGAGAGGCACCTATTCACTATAAGGATAGCCAAGATTCAATAAGACACCATCATGGCCTTGGAGACGTGAAAGGATATGGAGAGGTGGTATGAGAAATAACAGGAGGGCATGAAAAGGATTGACTATATTAGCATAGTTCAACAGGGTTGAGATGCAGAAGAGCACGGTATCTGGGTAGTAAGGAAAAGCAACGTCGACCACATAAACAAGTTGGTCAAATATTAGGTAAAAATGGATTGAGAATCTCATCTGGAAATCCAAGAGAAATGGGTCGAGTGTGAAAAGGGATGGACCAAGATCAAGCGGGCAATGAGAGACATTGACCTTCTAGAATTTGGCACATCCGATGACTTTGTCGACTTGCGTGACATATTCAAATTACATTGCGAACAAGACTCATCATGGGCTGCGAAGATAGAAAGGATGGTGAACATGGTGCCACGTCAAGTGAAACAATTCATGGAACACCCGATCAAATATCGAACCATGTTTCAACAGTTAAGTACCAGAATATTCAAGTATCAGGCTCGAGAAGTAGAGATAAGAGAGATCCTTTCGGCCCCAATGGAACAACATATATTTTTGTATGCTAACACATGCGAGGATATCTTCGTCAAATGGTCGGAGTACGAGAAGAGTCATCCACTCAAGTGAGATAATTTGATGACTCATAGAAGATGGAGGGATGAAAGCGCCATGTGGTGAGTTTTTGTTTTACCTAGCTGCACTTTTAATAGTTATTTTTAGTTAATAATATGTTGTAAATAATAAGACCGACCTGTTAGAAAAGGGTCGATGGTTTTGGCAAAGACCCTCATTTTTGGATTGTAAAGAACTCTTTTGGAGCTGCCTTAATTGAGAAGTCTTGTTTAGGACCTGAGACAAAGTTGTGTTTTTCATCAAAAGCATGTGTGATTGGATCTGAATAAGAATTATTTCTGATTTTTATTTCATGAATGGATGCTGTAACGAGTAAGAGCCTCTGAATCCATCGATAAGTTATCTAATTCAATATTTTTATAGTTCTTGTCTTTAAATATGAAAAGTAAATCATTGTGTTGATACGTGATTGATGATTAGAGTTAAGGAAAGTATTTTTCTTGCCATCGTTTATTTTATGTATGTTTTCTTCTGATAACTGTATCTCAATCAATAATTAGAATTCTAGCAGGTTAATGTATTAGTACTAGGCTTGTTGTAGGTGTAAGAATCATTGTCTGCATTGTAGAGTAAAAGGGTTACCCCAAACTCAACCTTATCCAATAGTTAAGCTTTCCCACTTTGTTACCCACTTGGTTTATACTGAATTTTATCTTGTAGTAGTCCCACCTATTGTTATAGGATAAATCAGTATATGCAGACACTAACAGATCTCCCTAGATCCACCTGGATCTAGAACAAAATAGGACAGGACATGACTCTTTCTGTAATTTGCAATCATCGAATCTACTATCAGGGAGGAATGAGTGACATGCCTTTATATCGCTTCCTTAGGTCTCTGTTGTTCCTACTTTGCTCTAGTGCTCTTGTGAGATCAGGTCCAAGACAACACAAACCAACCAAAGTGAAGATGGCAAAGTATATTCAATGTCAACCTATTCATATGATCAAGGAGTTATGCAATAAAATAAGAGTAATTTTATGGGAAAGGGACATTCCATTGTATTTTATTAAATGAAAGTAGAAGATACAACCAGATCGCCTTGATGTCATAAGATTCCTTTCAATGGTCCTCAGTTCCAACACACACACTTTCTCTACACTTGCATGAAGAAGGTCCAGTATGACTTGATAGACAAATGGAGTCTTCAAGATTCAATTCAAATAGGGTTCCCCACACAATTCTTTCATCAATTCTCTATTCAACCTTGCTTAACCTCTTCCTTGAGAAATCCTTCATTATATAAGAGAAGGAGAGATGGTTAAAGGGATGAGGATGATCCCACTAAATCTGATAAGTCAGTAGGATGCCAACCATGCGAATGCCAACTCATTTTCTATAAGATATTCTTCTAGAACCTTTGTAACTTCCTCTTCCTTTTAAGCTTTTAAAATAGGTTCACACCCTACCTATAGAGAAGACCAAACACCTCGCAGGCTAGGTATAGGTTTGCCTACGAGAATCAAGATTCTGGCACCCTACAACATAGTCATCCTACAAACTCATCTTAAAAATATGTTTTATGGAAGAAGACAACAATCACTTTTCTCAGGTAAACGGTCCTTATGAGAGATTGAACACATAACTGTAGAGACACCACCAGAGTGACCAAAATAATGTGTAACACCTATGAGATAAAATACAAAAAGAGAACGTTCGAGCCGAAGAAGGATATTTCATAAGAAAATGTAAAGCCCATCGATTAATTGGCTGGATCGCAAGATCTAGAGAACCATTCCACCATTAAATGCTACAGATTCTAATTGGGCCTCAATGGTGGGTTTGGTTCCTGCTGTTGATTTAAAGAGATTTAGTACCCGTCAACAGAATTGGCGCTAGAAGGAGGGCCTAAAGAATTAATGGCTGACACTATATCTAACATAATATTTTAGACAACCTGTAGATTTAAAACAACCCACATGCATGGCTAGTCATTCTCAAGACAACCCACATACACTGAGTACTCTTGAAATGCGTGAATCACCCTATCATGAGGAAGAACATATATTCCCTAAGATAATTTATTCTCTTCCTCACGAGGAGTTGAACCAGTTCAGAAGAATCACAAGAGATTACACCTGACAGATTGGTGTGCTGCCCTTATCTCCGTTACTTCCTCAAAGAAAACAAGTAAGAAAACCAGTGGTTGAGTCCCCCGACTAGGTTTTTGTGAACACAATAGAAGACCTGATAGATTTATCCCTCAACGAAATCAAACATCCTATTAATCTAATCCCTAAAACACCATCCAAAAACTTCTCTGATCCCGACGTTTTTTCCGAAGAGGAAGGGTTTAACTTAGAACGATCAGTTTCAGAATCATAAGACATGGAAGATAACAATGATCAAAATGAAGAAAGGGGAAACTCACCTCAGAATAAGCAACCTTGGTTGGCTAGATATTCTTTGGCCATCGATGGATGAGTACATAAACTTCCCCGACATCCAGAAAAGTTACTCCCTAAATTTGACCTTGAAACCTCAGGATTTCCTGAAGACCATATAAAAAAATTCTTACTAGTTATTAGACTGATGAATGTTCAACATGAAGACATAGTATGCAGAATTTTCCACTACACTTTCAAGAATTAGGCCTCCAATTGATATTTCAACTTACCTGTAGGATCTATAACTAGTTGGACGAAGTTTCAAAAGGATTTTCTAGACAAATTTGCAGAAGAAACCACTACAAGAGCTTTGATGGCCGAGTTGTTCACCACCACCATGAGTTCAAAGGAGAAGGTTAAAGACTTAAATCAAATATTCACCACTATATTAAAAAAATTCCAACCTGAAGAGAAAACCACTAAGTATTTGCAAATCAAAGTATATGCTAACGCTCTCCCAGCTTCTATTTCCATGTTTGTGAAGAGGGCTGCCAAAACAACCTTAGCTGAGAATTTTGAAGAAGACAAAACAACAGAGTTCCAAATGAAGGGATGTAAAGAAGGTCAGGTATCATTAGTTAAAAAATAAGTTCAAACTCCTCCTAGGAGAGGACTACTATTGACTAGGCCCCCAGGGAAACAAACAGAACAAGGTCCTGAAAAGGGAAGTGGGGACATAGAATACCTACAACGCATGGTTAATAAATTGTCAAACAAAATCATAGACATGAAAAGAAGTGTAAGGGAAGGAAACCAAGGCCAGAGGCCCTATAATTTTTTTTTCAAAAAAAATCCACCTTTCAAAGTGATTGAACCTCCCCCAACCAACTTAAACATCAATTTGGGAAACATAACATCCAACTCTTTCTGCACTTATCACCAAGAGAAACACTCTGAAAGAGACTGCCCACAATGAGTGGATGCCATGAATTTGATGGCCAACCAGTTTCTAGATGAAGTTTCCTTAACCGAACAATCAAGCGGCTCAGTTATGAATACTGATGATTAGGAAGAAGTTGATCCACTAGAGGACACAACCATGTTGATATGGGACCCTGATCTACCAATGCCTTCCGATGAAATATTTGAGGTTCAAGAACCACTTGCAGAGGTCTCAGTTATGAAAACCAGAAGTAGAGGTCAACTTGTTTGAAACGACCTCACTACAACCCAAACTTCAGAAGGAAAACTAGCCCCCGATCACCCGAAAACACCTTTTGTTCCCTGGAGAAATCCTATAAACATCCATACACGAGAATTGCCAAAGATAGACTACAACATAGTAGAAGACTTGAAAATTTTGAAGGCAAATATATCGGTCTTGGACATGTGTAGAATCCCTCAGAAAAAGGACTTTCTGTTACAAGATTTGAAATAAGTGGAAAATCCCACAACAAGCACTGGCCAAGGAGGAAATTTAATTCCCACAGATCTAGGAAATAAACCAACTGTGAATGCCTGCTCTGAAGATAAAAAGGGAAAACCTTTTTTACCACTGTTCATTTTGACATTTGAAGTCTTCAACATGAACCTCCATAATTGTTTGGTTGACTCGAGAGCATGCTCTAATGTCCCACCATTGTATATTTGAAAAAAATTAAACGCAGTCCCTCTCAAAAGAAATAAACATGTCATACAACTAGACATAACCCATGTGAAGATTATGGGAGAGCTCAAAGATGTAATGATCAGAATAATGACACACCCTAAATTTATGTAAGTAATTGAAATCATTGTAGTAGATATCCTAGAAGCTTATGGATTATTATTGAGTTGAGATCGGTCTAAGAAGTTAAACAGATACTTTAGTACATACTAGGATCACCTTTGGATTCCATTAAAGGGATACATGAATATGATCAGGATGGATAGGGAAAGATATCTAAAACATACTGTCATCGACTTAGAAATCCTTAATGAACCCTCATTGACAGATTTCCCTGCACTAGGCAATTATTCCCGTGACTCCGATTTTGGGAATTTCTCCCCCCTCTCATCTGATGTCCCTCTTACTCAAAACTACGAAATTATTTTTCAATAAAACTTGCCTGCATCGATAGAGGAAATCCTCTTCTGTCAAGGACCTATGTTAGAAATCATGGAACACGTAGGAGGAAAGAAGGAAAGTGGTAGGAAAAGGGAAACTGACAACTTTTTCTCACCAATTTGGACCCTATACTTTAATGGATCTAAATCACAAGAAGGTTCAAGGGTGGGGTGCATCCTAATTGATCCAAAAGGTATACGAAATTTCCTGTCCTGTAGACTAGAATTCAAGTGCACAAACAACATCGTCGAGTACAAAGCTCTAGTACAAGAGATAAAGAAAACCATAGAATTAAACGTTAAATAATTGAAGGTTTTCAGGGATTTTTAAATCATCGTTTGATAAGTAAGGAACACTATACATTTCAACTCTCCACACCTGAGGAATTACCAACATGAAGTGTATAGGATGATAGAGAATTTTGAAGCCTTCAACATTACAACGATCCCCAGAACAAAGAACATTCTTGCTTATTCTCTAACCACTGTTGCCTCAAGTCTATCACCTCTAGAAGATTATGTAGCCTCCCAGTTCACTGTGGAACTACTCTACAAATCGTCGATGCCCAACAATATTTATAATTGGAAGGTCTTTGAAGGAGATGAACAGATCATAATTGTTTTGACCAATCAGGATAATTTTAAATACTTGGCTATTGACGATGAAGTATTCCAGGAGAAATCAACAGAAACCAATCCTTAGACAGATCAATCGACTGAAAAACCAAGGTCTCACACGATACCAAAGGGAATAGTCAATTTATGAAACCTTTTTGAACTAAGGGAAAGATTTAAAGGGTCAAAGAACGCAGAGACAGGGAGTTCTTGTCCCATGCACGAAACTATAAATTTAGGAACCCCGAAAAACCCCAAAAATATAAATCTCGGCAAGACAGTATCTAAAGAGGAAAGGAAGGACTATCTCAAACTTTTCAGATAGTATCAAGATGTTTTTGCATGGTCCTACTAATATCTAAAAACTTATGATACTCGTATCATTCAATACACTATCCCGTTAAAGCATGAAGTAAAACCCTTCCAACAGAAGCTCCAGAAATACCACCCATCCTTGGAGCCTCTCATGTGTTAGGAGTGAAGGAAACTACTAGATGCCAAGATTATTTTCCAAGTTAGACATTCCACATGGGTAGCAAATTTGGTTCCTGTGAGGAAACATTCTGGGGAGATCCGCTTATGCGTGGATTTCAGAAACCTCAACAGAGCTTCAGAAAATGAAAACTACTCAGTCCCACCAATGTATCAACTCTTGCAGACAGTGTCGGGCTCTAATATTTTCTCCCTACTGGACAGTTTTTTAGGTTACAACCAAGTTCTAGTTTCAGAGGAATACCGTTTGAAAACTGCCTTCCAAACCAAGTGGGGAACCTTTTCTTATAAAAGTACGCCCTTTGGGTTAATCAATGCAGGGGAAACCTTCCATAGGGCCATGGACGCAACATTTCAAGGACTAATCGACAAGTGTGTAGTAGTCTATTTGGATGAAGTGATTGTGTATTCAAAGAACAAAGAAGATCACATCCAACACTTAACCCAGATTTTTGAAAGATGTAGGAAATATGGTATCTCCTTAAACCCAAAGAAAACTATCTTCGGTGTTGAGGAAGGTAAATTGCTAGGTCATATTTTATGTCAAGCAGGGATTCGCATAGACCCAGAAAGGATTAAGTCTATATCTCAACTTCCATTACCTCACAACAAAAAGGCTATGCAATTGTTCTTTGGGAAAATCAATTTTGTAAGAAAATTCACCCTTGATTTCGCTGAAACTATCAAACCCTTACAAAAAATGATCCACAAAGATGATGAATTTAAGTGGGATGATGAACGAAAAAGGGATTTAAGAAATATTAAGACTACGATATCTCAAGCCCTAGTGTTGCGAAGTCTCAATTTTATAAAATATTTCTTCCTCTATATTTTTGCCTCCGAAAAATCGTTAGCTGCAGTATTGACTCAGAAAGATGATGACCACAACGAGGCACCAATCTCATTTACGAACACTAATATCCTAGGGGAAAAATTAAATTATCCTGCTATAGACAAGAAGGCTTAGGTGGTTTACAAGGCAGTAAAACATTTCAGATCTTACATCCTAAATAGTCATACCAAAGTCATCGTGCCTAACCCTACAGTCTGATCTGTATTCACTCAACAAGAGACGGGGGAAAGAAGAGGAAACTAGATGGAATTAGTCCAAGAACATGATCTAGATATAAAACTCGCTAAAATGGTTAAGGGACAAGGGTTATGCAAACTGGCAGCTGAAGCCCAGGACCAAGTAAACAAAGACCCCAGATGGGAAAATGAATTGGCATTATCGTGTGGTGAAGATTCATACGTCTCCCCATGGAAAGAGTCTTGGTATAAGAAATTAATTTATCTCCTACATCATGGAACTTGCCCAAAAAACCCGAATCCTAGGGAGAGGAGAGCCCTCAGGTTGAAATTAGCACAATATCACCTCATAAATTCGGTGCTCTTCCGTGTAAATTATGATGGGGTACTTTTAAGATGTCTCTGTTGGACAACTAAGAGGGGGGGTGAATCAATTGTTACTGTGCTTAAACAATTATGCCCATTTTAAACTCTTTACGAAACACTCAATGATGAACACAATAATGCAAGGAAGTAAGCAATAGAATATTCAACATCAATCACAGACATGAAATATACAGAGATAGATATTTCCCGAGGAAACCCATAAAGGGAAAAACCTATTCTTCTTGATATGATAAGTAATATTTATTTTCTGTACATTATCATTCTTATGAGCACCAACTCATTATGAGGCTACCACCTCTTTTTTACAAGCTACAACTTGCTGAGAGCGCCAACTCTCTAGTTTCTCTAGCACCCACTAGAAGGAAGCACCAACTCCATGAGTGTTCCAGCACCAACTGGTGGCACCAACTTCCAGTCACACAAGCACCAACCTGCATAACAGAGAACAATAGTTCTCCCTTGCACCACCCTACCTCCCATATTTTTTTGGTTGCAACTAGATGGAAGCTACAACTCCCTATGTTCAAGCACCCACTTGAAACTCCGAGGACAAATTTGCTCCCTAGAACCACCCTACCACCCTGTGATATAAATATTTTCTTATTGGACTTTATTATAGTGATACAATATTTATCAATGGCTTACCAGTCTCATCACTGTTTTGCTACACTACTATGCTCTGCCTGCATTAGTGTACTCCTCCACGCATCCTTGCACTTTATGCTCTGTGTATTATTTCCATTCAATGCGCTACACCTCTTCTGTGCATTTCATCTCTTGCACACAAAATGCTTCTACCCACATGAATAACTCTCCACAACAACAACCAACTCTTCTCTGTTCTACACATATTTATCATGCCAAGTCCTCTACCAGATCATACACCTAACTCTTCATTGTTTCTGGTGATCATGCTGAGTCTGTTCTTCATCAATTGCTATTCCTGAGATTCTTTGCCTATTTCTGGCAGTGAGACCCTTCGTCTTCTCTGTCATAGTTGAGATTATCCTCTCTGTTTTAGTTACAGACTTCAACACTTTTTCCATCTGTCAATTGTCTCTATGATGAGTCTTCATTCCATTGGCAGTTACCTTGAGACTCTTTGGCTCCTTTGGTAGTCACCCTAAATCTCCTTGAATTCTCTGGTAGATACAATCACTTCGTTCTGACAGTTACTGAGAAAACCTCCGTGCACTCATGCCTTTGGCACTTTTTCCCTTTCTGAGAAAACTACACAGTGGATGCTCTCTTTTCTGGATAAGCCCCTTCTTTTCACGTGACCATGAGATGTGACCACAGGCCTGACCAAAAGGTGCTTCGTGATATCAGACATCAGATATTTAGCTGTGAGTTGCCTCGATTCTCCCAAATCACGATCTCTAATGTGGATCCTAGCGACATGCTAGCTCCTCCCTTAACCTTCGCTGATGTGACCACTCGCTAAGAAAATGGGTGCTTCGCGATCTTGAAAATCTCCGAAGTGGAGCCTAGAGACATGCTAGCTCCTCCCTTAA
Source organism: Picea engelmannii (assembly GCA_009831015.1). Classification (NCBI taxonomy): domain Eukaryota; kingdom Viridiplantae; phylum Streptophyta; class Pinopsida; order Pinales; family Pinaceae; genus Picea; species Picea engelmannii. The sequence continues at coordinate 16,053 of ML810551.1, read as the reverse complement.
CTTTTCATTGATGTGACCTTGGATATGACCAGGGGCCAAGCAAAAGGGTGCTTCATGTTTTGTGAACTTGTGAACTTTGTCATGACTGATCAATGGTCCACACTCTCCCTTTGATCGATGACTATGATCAAATTGCGACCTCGCATGTCAGGTTTTTGAATGTGAGCCAACCCCGACTCTTCCAACTCCCGATTCCCAATTCAATGCTCTGTGTCATATCGATGACCCACAAACCTTTGTGATCCAACGATCTAGATATTATTGGGACTTCTCATTTCGTGAAGTTGGAGGACTACTCACCTCCCTTCTCCCGACTTCCAATTTTCTGAAACCTTCTCCAGATCAATGACCCACAATCCTCGATGATCCGACGACTTAGATCATATCGAGACTTCAAATTTCATGAAGTTGGAGGACTACTCACCTCCCTTCTTTCGACTTTCGATTTTTTGAAACTGCTTTATCGACTGCCACATGTCCTTCCCAGATGAACAACTAGGATTTCTGTGGCTCCCATCTCCTCGGGTATTTGCCTCCTACCTTCCTGATATTTGCGAGAATCAGATCAACAGCTCACAACTCCACATGATTTAACAGTCTAGATCAACTCATGGACTTGGACATCGTGAGTTCCTACAACTCTTACATTTGAATTTTCAGTTAGCAAAATGTTGATCTCTCACCACGTGTCCTCTAGATCCAACAACTCAGATCTCATCGCGACTTCTCATTTCATGGAGTTGGAGGATGGATATCGACCATTATCCTCTTTGCATTTATACTAGATCCGATGACTATTGGTCCTCGGTACTCAGATCCAATGGATCAGATATATACTTCTCCTCTGCACTTTCTCTAGTCATTGGACTCTGATCTAATGAACATCGGGTATTCAGGATTGGTGATCCAATGACCATTGTCGCTCCTCCTCCTGAGCTTACACATCCTCCTGACTTGGAATAATTTCTAAGTGTCAAAGTTTCTGTGAGTCCTGATGACTTTGGGTCTCATTTGAATTTCTAAGAAAGTTATCTCTCCCGAGATTTGGAAATGGAATTAACCTATGCCCTGGCGCACACTTGCACTCTGTGTGCAACTCTGTGCTATTCATCCTGAGCTTTGATTGCACACTCTTCCAATAATCATGCTATCGTTGCTGCTGTTCTTTCCTGTAGACATGCCATCATCATTGATGTTCTTGACATCAATGAAAAGAACACTCTTCCTGTAAACATGCCAACAATACCCCCCTTTGGAATTGATGGAAACCCTAAAATGCTGCACTATTATTTTTAGACCTCCAACTGTAGCATCACCTTTTCTCCCCCTTTCACATCAATGTCAAAGAAAAAATGCTCCCCTTGATCTGTTGCAGTATTTTTAAGAGGTATCATATATTCAACCAACACATACTCCCCCTGATAGGATGGACTCTCTTAGGTTGATAATGGGGTCACACCCAAGTTCTGGTGTAAATACTCAAACTGATATTTTGCAAGCGGTTTGGTGAAGATATCAACAATATGATCTTTGGATGGAATATAATGCAAAGAAACAACAGTGTTGGTCACATGTTCCCTCAAGAAGTGATACTTGATGGGTATATGCTTGGTATTGGATTGAAATACAATATTATTTGACACACTGATTGCACTAGTATTATCACAATGAATTGGGATCGATGTTGTATATTTTATCTCCAAGTCTGCAAGTGTCTGAATCATCCATAATACTTGGGTACAACAAGTGGAAACTTTAATGTCCTCAACTTCTGTAGTTGATAAGGAAATGGAACCTTGCTTCTTTCTCAACCATGATACAAGGAAATATCCTAAGAAGAATGCACCTCCACTCATGATTTTCCTTTAATCCACACAATTAGCCCAATAAACATCTAAATAGACCGATAGTTGAAAATTCTGATTCCTAGGATACCATAGGCCATAGTCCGTTGTTCCTTTCAAGTATCTGAATATTCTTTTGACAACTAACAAATGAATCTGTTTAGGTGAAACTTGATACCTTCCTACCATTCCAACAACATGCATTATGTCTGGACGTGATGCTGTGATGTACAATAGGTTGCCTATCATAGAACTATATGAACTCTGATCAACATCAGGTGAGTCATCATCCTTGCTTAAATTACATCCAGTGACCATAGGTGTGCTCATAGATGTGCAATCTTCCATTTGAAACCTTTTCAACATATCTCTTAGATATTTATCATGAGAAAGAAATAATCCATCATACCTCTGAGTAATTTACAGACCAAGAAAAAATAACAGTTCCCCTATCATAGACATTTCAAATTCAGACTGCATGGTAGAAGCAAACCATTGTACCAATGAAGCATTATTTCTTCTGAAGATGATGCCATCTACATATCCCAACACAATGAGAAAATTATTTCCCTCTGTTTTGATATATAGATTTCTATCAACTATTCCTCTCTTGAACCCTTTGTCTTGAAGATACTTATCCAGTTTGTAATACCAGGCACGAGGAGCTTGTTTCAACCCATATAAATATTTCTTCAGCTTGCAGACAAAGTCAGGGTTATCTGACAGTTGGAAACCCTCTGGTTGTTCCATATTTTTTTAGATCTCCATTTAGAAAATATGACTTGACATCCATTTCATAGAATTTAAACTGTTTATGACAAGCATAGGAAATAAACATTATGATAGCTTCTAATCTTGCTATGGGCACAAATTTTTCATCAAAATCCAGTCCTTCTATTTGAGAATATCCTTTGCAGACCAATCTAGCCTTATTTGTTACAATATTTCCTTGCTCATTCATCTTATTTTTGTAGAACCATTTTGATCCTATTACATTTTTATTTGCTGGCCTAGGAACAAGTTCCCAAGTGTCATTCTTTTCAACCTGGTCCAGTTCCTCATCCATTGATTTTAACCAATTTACGTATTTGCTGGTTTCATTAAAGTTCTTTGGTTCCACCATGGATATGAGGGCTATATGTGATTGCTCGGTGTCTTTGATTATCCTTCTCTTGGTTTGTACACCTTTGTCTTTCTCACCAATTATCTAACTTTCAGGATGATTCTTTTGAGTAATTTCGGACGAAGGATTTGATGATGATTGCTGTCCTGACTCTTCTTGTCTGGGTGTCTCTTCTCCATCTGATTCTTGGACCTATTCATCTTCAATTTCAGCTGTGTCCTCTGTACTAGACTCAATATTTCTCACCTCTCTTACTGGGACTCCTTCATCAACATTTAAATTAATGCAATCTTTTATTAAAGAATCTATATCCTTTACTATTGGTAGCATATCCTAAGAAGACACCTTCATCATCCCTATCATCATACTTGCCAAGGTTTTCATTATTATTCTTTATGTAGAACTTACTCCCAAAGACTTTGAAGTGTTTGATTGAAGCAGTCTTCCATACCACAATTCATAAGGTGTCTTGTCACTATGTGGTCTGAGGTGGGATTTGTTAAGAATATGGACTGCTATGTGTATTGCTTCAACCCAGTAAATTTAACCAATATTCTTTTCATTCATCATTGACCTGACCATTTGTTGCACTATTTTTTTTTCCTCTCAACTACTCCATTTTGTTGTGGAGTTCCTGGGATTGTGTATTCTCTCTTGATCCCATGTTTATCACATAATTCCTTGAAATAACTTGACATAAATTCTCCTCCTTTGTTTGATCTTACTGCCTTTGACCTCTTGCCCATTTGATTATCAGTTAAAGCCTTAAATATTTTAAATTTCTCAAATGCTTCAGCTTTTTCTTTGAGAAAAGCAACCCAAGTAAATTTGGAGTAATCATCAATGATCAACATAAAGTAGTTTTCCTTCCATGTGCCTTCCTGTCTTGATGGTCCACATAAATCCATATGAACTAATTGGATTGGTTTCTCTATTGAAGTAGATCTCTTGGATTTAAACTGTGTCTTGGTTAGTTTTCCTACTTGGCAGGGTTTACACACAGAGTTTTGTGGCTTTGATATTCTTGGAAGATCTTTTACCGCCTCAAGGTTTTTGATCTTGATTAAGTGGTCAAAGTTTAGATGTCCAAGTCTCCTATGCCATAACCAAATTTCATCATGTTTTCTTAGATGAAATTCTTCTTTATCTTCTTTCAACACATATACATTATTTTATGTCCTTATGCCTTTAGCCACCACTTGTCGTGAGTTTACAGACTTTATATTACAATCCTTGGAAGTGAACACCACTTCACATCCTCTGTCACACATTTGACTTACACTGAGAAAATTATGTTTCATCCCATCTACAAGAAGAACATCCGAGGCTTTTACTTTACCATTACTCAAACTCACCATCCCTTTACCCTTGATTTTACCTGGTTCATCATTTCCAAAGGTTACATTCCCTGTTTTTCTTTTACTTATAGACAAAAAATTATCCTTGTCTCCAATCATGTGCTTGGAAAATCCACTGTCTATATTGTTGGACAACTGNCTTCTTTTAAAACTCTTTGCAGAAACACTGAATGCTGATCACAATAATGCAGGGAAATAAACACTGGCACATTCAACATCAGTCACATATATGAGAAACACAGAGACAAATATTTTCTGAGGAAACCCATACAGGGTAAAAACCTCTTTTTATTTATATGATAAGTAATAATTACATTCTTTACATTATCATACATATGAGCACCAACTCATAATGAGGCTACAACATCTGTTTTGCAAGCTACAACTTGCTGAGAGAACCAACTCTCTATTTTCTCTAGCACCCACTAGAAGGAAGCACCAACTCCTTGGTTTCTCTAGCACCAACTAGAAGGAAGCACCAACTCCCTGGTTTCTCTAGCACCAACTAGAAGGAAGCACCAACTCCCTGGTTTCTGTAGCACCAACTAGAAGGAAGCACCAACTCCCTGAGTGTTTCCAACACAAACTGGATGGAAGCACCAACTTCCAATCATACAGACAACCAACTTGTATAAAAGAGAACAATACTTCTCCCTTGCACCACCCTGCCACTCTGGTTTCTCTGGCTGCAACCAGATGGAAGCTACAACTCCCTGTGTTCAAGAACCCACTTGAACCTCTGAGGAAAACAGTCCTCCCAGGCACCTCCCAACCATCCTGAAATATAAATCTTTGCTACTGAAACTTATTACAGTGATAAGATGTTCAACAATGGCTTACCAGACTCATCACTATTCTACTGTATTTCGTTACTCTGTCTGCCTCATTGCCTTCCTGCACACATGACTTGCGCTGTCTGTTCTTCTGCTTTTTATGCTCTGTGCGCCATGTCAATTCACTGCACAGTTCCTCTTCTGTGCATTTCTACTTCTGCACTCTGCCTCCTTGCTCACACTTCAATCCTTCTACACAACGACCACAACAACTCCAACAACAACAACCACCCCATCTCTTCTCTGTACCATGTATTTATAGCTTCTGTGCACCTTGTGCATGCAATGTTCGCAATGCCTCTGCATGCTGACTCCGCGCCATTATCCTCCACCTCTCGAGTGCTCTGTCTGATCATCATCGTGACTCTTCAGCTTCTCTAGTGGTTCTCCCCATGTGTACAGTATCACTATATGTTATATTGAGATTCCTCAGCCTCTCTGGCAGTTTGAGACTCTTCGTCTTCTCTGTGATAGTCGAACTCACCTTCTCTGTTTCAGTTACAGGCCTCAATGCTCATCAGCTATCAATCGCCTCCACGAACATCTTCATTCCTCTCAGAGACTCTTCACCTCCTCTGTCAGTCATCCTGAAGTATCTTCGCATCCTTTGGTAGAAACCATCAATGGTTTCTAGCAGTTTCACTGTGTCGTGCAACAATAGTCCTCAGATCTCCTTCAGGTTAATCTACACCGTTGGATGAGCTTAATTAATCTTGCCTTTAAATCAGGTTTCGACATTTCGACATTCCTGTTGCATTGTGTTCTTGCCTCTCCAAGTCGCGATCCCCAAAAACGAGCTTGGTTGCTCTATCTCTTTCCTCCATCTCTCGCTGATGTGTCCAAGGGCTGTGACCATAGCCTTATGCATAAGGCGCTTTCACGATTTCGCATTTCACGATTTTCGACAGTATGCTCCGTTGACCCCAAGTCAACGAAGTTTTGATCACTTGCCACATGTCCTGTGATTCCATGGTCCAGATCTAATCTTGATTCAACGTCTACGATTGAATCGCGATTTCACGATTTCGACATTCTTGATGCATTGAGTTCGTTGCCTCTCTATGTCGCGATTCGCGAAACTACGATATGGAGTTTGATCAACGATCCAGATCTGATCTCTATTCAACGACTGCGATTAAATCGCGATTTCACATATCGCGATATCGAGATTCCTGATGTCAATAATCTTTGACATGTCCAACTCTCGATCCCCGATGCCTCTCCATTGAATGGAATCAACGGTCCAGATCAAAGATTGATTTGACGGCTCAGATTACATCGTGATTTCGCATATCGCGAAATCGGGATTCCTGTGGTGAATGTTCTTTGACAACTTCAACACTCGATCCTCAAAACTCCGACATGGAATGGAATCAACGATCCAGATTTGATCTTGATTCAATGACTGTGATTTAAGTCGCGATTTTGCATATCGCGAAATTGGGATTCCTGTTGCATTGTTTCTTTGACCTCTCCAACACACGATCCTCGAAACTCCGTCATGGTGTAAGTCTGCTAACGTCACATGTGTTAAATAACTACCACATGTCACCCTGATTCGTGACTTACATGTGCTTGGCATGTTGAATCGGTCTGACACTTGTCATTACCTGGTTATGCCATGTGTTCCTAGCTGACGGGGTTTGCTGTCGTGAGTCGGGTCGACGGTCTAGACCACATCTTGATATGACGGTTCAGATTCAGTTGGGATTTCACACAACGCGATTTCGGGATTCTTGATGTCAATATTCTTTGACATCTCCAACTCTCAATCCCTGAAACTCTGATAGGGAGTCAGATCAACGGTCCACATAACCCCTTGAGATGGACGGTCCTCCTACTTTCAGGTTTTGTGAGCCCTCTACTCCTTACACTTTTAAAGATCATGTAGGTTTTCCTCGATCCAACGGTGGTTGGATCCTGCGCTCAGATCTAATGCCTGAGATCTATCCTCCAGATCTGCGTGCTCCTTTTGTCTTCATTCAGATCTGACGACCCTCATGTTGTCGGGAATTTTGGATGGGATCCAACGATCATAAATGCTTCTCAGGCCTTCAATCATTTTATTAATGTTGCGTTGCCTTCGATCATTCGATCTTCCTGGACTTATCTTCTATTTGCCTATTGATCATCAGTGCTGTACTCAATCCATCATTATTGCTGTACTTGCCATCAATGACAAGCTTATGCTGCCTGTAAAACATACCAAACATCCTCTGCACTATCTCTTCTGATATTATCGAGGTTGCTCTGCAGCTTCATTGAGGTTTCTCTGCAACTTCTTCCCAAAATACTTCTGGTGCCCATCTGTTACATTCTTCCTGTATTCATGCCATCTTCATTGCTATACTTTCCATTAATGACAACCTGTTAAAAATTTCCAACAATCTCCCCCTTTGGCATTGATGGCAACAAAGGCACCCAGATTCTTTTCTCCCCCTTTGACATCAATGTCAAAGAGAACATGCTCCCCTTGAGCTGTTGCATTATTTTAGGAGGTATCAGATATTAAATCAATACAAACTCCCCCTAACAGGAAGGACTCTCTTATATGAGGCCTGCAAAATATTTGTATCTGAACCAGAGTCTTCTCTTTCTGATTCTTGGACCTGTTCATCTTCAGCTTCCGCTGTATCCTCTGTGCAAAATTAAAAATTGCTCACCTCTCTTACTCAGACTCCTTTATCAATCTTCTCATGAGTGGATGACTCCCCCTGTCACTGTTATCTCTCTGCTTCTGACTATTTTCCCCCTTTGTTCCTAAAAGGTTAACTTTCCTTGACAAGGTCTTTCCTCTTGTTGTCTCTATAGGATGTCATGTACATCATATTGTACACCAGAATTGTTAGGATATTTAGACACTTAGGAGTTAGTTAATATCTACTTGGTCTAATATGTCGTTAGGTAAAAGTGTGTTTCTTTAGTATGCACTAGTATGCATTTGTAGTTAGGAAATCCGACGGTCACGATATGTTCCCGACATAGAGTGATCCGACGGTTCATACTCTCCTCGATATTAACGACCATTGATCCGTGGCTTAACACCCGATTGGTCCATGATATCTATTTAAAGAGCATGGAGGTTCATTTGCCAATGATCGATTGTGAGAAACTCTCTTGTAAAATCTCTCTGTAATCTTTTTCTTTGCATTAATAAACTGCTCCAAGTGGCCGCGTTGGCTGGGGCCGTGGATGTTTCCCCGTAGGGGTTTTACCACGTGAAAACA
>ML810550.1:208559-219963 GCA_009831015.1 Picea engelmannii | reverse complement strand
TTGAGAATCTCATGGATGGTTGAGAGATATTTCCTCCTTAAAATCCTTGAGAGATATTTTCTCCCTAAAATCCTTGAAGAGATATGTTCTCCCTAAAAATCTTGGAGATCCCTTTTTAGTGGATCTTATGAGTGATCTTCTCCCTTGAGGTTAAGCCTCCAAATCCTATATAATGAGGGATTTCCATGGAGAAGAGGAGGAAGCTTTTGGATATCAAACTTATGATCTTGGGACCATCGTGCAAGGGTTGGACGAGGAGGGCTTCGAGAGGTTGTTGCAACTTCATCTACAGATTTTAAGTATCTTTTTAAAGTTCTCATCAATATTACTTGGTCCATTCCCTTCAAGATTTTGTATTGTTGCATATGATTGTTGATCTTGATAGATGAATTTGATTAGTCTAATATCGTAGAGTAGAGTAGGAGTTATTTTCCTTTTTGTTTTCCATTGCATTGCAGGTATCGAGTGGTGCTGAAGAGTTTGGAGATCAAGCTCAGATCAGAGGCAGCAAGGATGAACCATGGAATAAGGTGCATCACACTTTCTTCTTTCTCTTTCTCTTTTTGATTAGGTAATTGCATTCAAAGGGATGTTAGTGTCCATTTGTATGTTTTTGTCTTGTTATTAGGGGTCTAGAATCCAAGGGGATATTCACCTGGCCGCAGGGGAATTATTTGATAACAAAAGTTGGCGACTCCACTGTGGAAGGAAATTGACTTGTCTTTCCTTGGATCGTCTCAAATAATTGACCCACTTCTTTCAATTTTTCCCCCACCCAGATAGATGAGTACCTCTTTTTAATTTAATGAGCTCGAGGAGGATAACACATGCTCGATATAACTCACCTTTGGTAAGTTCCTCTTCCTTTATTTAACCACCTGGAAGAAGTAAGGGTCTGTTCCCATATGGGTCCTTCAATGTGTAGTTTAGAGAGTCCAGAGAAGGAAAACTCAATGGTTTTTCATGTTTAAAGAGTCTGAAAAGAACTTAAAGGTGGCTCCAGGGTTGTCCTTTTTCGTAATTTTAGTCTTCAAGCTCCGAAAAAGAGATAAACTATTACTTAAAAGATGCCCTTTCAAACCTTTTATCGAGTGTGAAATGAAGCAAGCTCACTCGACAATCTTTTCATGTTTAGAGAGTCTAAAAAGAGCTTAAAGTAAATTCCAGAGGGTTCCTTTTTCATATAACCTTTACAATATAGACTAAGCTCAAAATTGGTTTCATTTTTACACAAGATTGAAATAAAAATAAACTATTCTTGTAATTTCCCTACTTAATTTTTAAAGGTTTTGAGGGATACCCATGGATGGTTGGTACTTTGCCCCCAGATTGAAAAGATAGCGGCTTAACTCCATAATTATAATCAAAGGCTAGAGACATGCACCGCTAAGCTTCATTTCATTCGTTGATGCTTATATTGTCGCTAAGGGTCAACTGACAAAGGCGGATGAAAGGAAGGTAAATCGTTAACAAGTGCGAGGGAAATCACCAATGATGTCAATGACTCCCAAGGTACCCTAGTACATTCCAACGAGTGTGAATAAATGAGCTGAAGTCGAACACTCGTGGAATCATCCGATCAAAGGCCAATGATGTAAATCTACCGTCGAAATAGAGAAGGCATGCCATTGAGGCATGTAGGTCCCAAGGTAATAACTGGTTTCTAAGTCTAATTCCCAGATGATGTGTTGAAGTCAAAAAGAAAAGACTCGTCGAAGGAGGTCCTTGATGTATCCCCCATCATCGACATGAAACTGACACAGGAAAGTGATGTAATATGGTTAATCGAATGAGTATGGAATGACACAGGGTAATGGAAACTGACAATACCGTCTGATAGTTGTTTGTATATTCTTCCATTTTCTCCAACTCCATGCCCTTGCATTGAATAATTGTAAATTGTTTCGGCCATCAGTTTCTCTTTTGACCTCACACTTTAGGGGGCAATCTGTTACACACAAAATGGCACACTTAAGCACCTCAACCTAAGTGTCTCAAGTGTCATGAAAGTGTCACATACACTAACACCATGAAAGTTTCACATATACTGACACCATGAAAGAACATTTGTCACGATCTCTAGACAAGGTGGAGGAGAAATATATTATATGAAGGTCAAAATACCATGTGCACATGAATTAATTATTAATATTCATAAAAAGGAAATTAATTTAGTGTGAGAATCCACCTCACATTTGGTTTCCTATGGATGGTTGAGAGATATTTCCTCCTTAAAATCCTTGAGAGATATTTTCTCCCTAAAATCCTTGAAGAGATATTTTCTCCCTAAAAATCTTGGAGATCCCTTTTTAGTGGATCTTATGAATGATATTCTCCATGGAGGTTAAGTCTCCAAATCCTATATAATGAGGGCTTTCCATGGAGAAGAGGAGGAAGCTTTTGGATATCAAACTTATCATCTAGAGAGCATCGTGCAAGGGCTAGACGAGGAGGACTTGGAGAGGTTTTTGCAACTTCATCTACAGATTGTAAGTATCTCTTTAAATTTCTCATCAATATTACTTGGACTATTCCCTTCAAGATTGTGTATTGTTTCATATGATTGTCGATCTTGATATATGAATTTTATTAGTCTAATATTGTAGGGTAGAGTAGGACTTATTTATCTTTTTGCTATCCATTTCATTGCAGGCATCGAGTGGTGCTGAAGAGTTTGGAGATCAAGCTTAGATCGGAGGCAGCGAGGATGAACCACATAATAAGTTGCATCACAATTTCTTCCTTCTCTTTCTCTTTCTAATTAGGTAATTGAATTCAAAGGGATGTTAATGTCCATTTGTATGTTTATGTCTTGGTATTAGGGGTCTAGAATCCAAGGGGATATTCACCTGTCCGCAGGGTAATTATTCCATAACAGAAGTTGGCGAATCCACTGGGGAAGGACATTGACATGTATTTCCTTGGATTGTCTCAAATACTTGACTCACTTCTTTCAATTTTTCCCCACACAGATAGATGCGTACCTCTTTTTAATTTAAGGAGCTCGAGGAGGATAACACATGCACGATATAACTCACCTTCGGTAAGTTCCTCTTCCTTTATTTAACGAACTGGAATAAGTAAGGGTTCATTGCAAGATGGGTCCTTCAATGTGTAGTTTAGTGAGTCCGGAGAAGGAAAACTCAGTGGTTTTTCATGTTTAAAGAGTCTAAAAATAACTTAAAGGTGGCTCCAGGGTTGTCCTTTTTCGTAATTTTAGTCTTCGAGGTTCGAAAAAGAGATAAACTATTACTCGAAAGATGCTCTTTCAAACCTTTTATCAAGTGTGAAATGAAGCAAGATCACTCGACAATCATTTCATGTTTAGAGTGTCTGAAAAGAGCTTAAAGGAAACTCGAGGGGGTTCCATTTTCGTATAATATTTACACTAAAGACTAAGCTCAGAATTGGTTTCATTTTTACACAAGCTTGAAACAAAATTAAACTATGCTTGTAATTTCCCAACATAATTTCCAAAGGTTTTGAGGGATACCCATGGATGGTTGGTACTCTACTTGAAAAGCTAGCGGCTTAACTCCAAAATGATAATCAAAGGCTATAGACATGCCCCCCCAAGCTTCGTTTCATTCGTCGATGCTTATATTGTTACTGATTTCTGTACTGGATGAGGAAAAAGCGTCAACTGACAAAGGTGGATGAAAGGAAGGTAAATCGTTAACAAGTGCGAGGGAAATCACCAATGATGTCAATGACTCCCAAAGTACCCTAGTACATTCCAACGAATGTGAATAAATGACCTGACATCGAACACTCATGGAATCATGTGATCAGAGGTCAATGATGTAAAAATACTGTCATAAGAAAGGAGGCCTGTCATTGAGGAATGTAGGTTCCAAGGTACTAACTGGTTTCTAAGTCTAATTCCTAGATGATGTGTTGAAGTTGATAGGAAAAGACTCATCGAAGGAGGGCCTTGATGTATCCCCCATCATCGAAATGAAATCGACACATGAAAGTGATGTAATATGGTGAATCAAATGAGTATGGACTGACATAGGGAAATGGAATCCGACAATATTGTTTGATGGTTGTTTGCAGCTTCTTCCACGTTCTCCAACTCCACACACTTGCATTGAAGAATTGTGAAGTGTTTCGGCCATCAGTTTCTCTTCTTAACTCACACTTTAGGGGGAAATATGTTCCACACCAAAATTCCACACTTAAGTACCTCACCCTAAGTGTCGCAAGTGTCATGAAAGTGTCACATACACTGACACCATGAAATAACATTTGTCACAATCCCTAGTCAAGCTGGAGGAGAAATATATTATATGAAGGTCAAAATACCATGTGCACATGAATTAATTATTAATATTCATAAAAAAAGAAATTAATTTAGTGTGAGACTCCACCTCATATTTGGTTTCCTATTTTCAAGGAGAGGTTGAGAATCTCATGGATAGTTGAGAGATATTTCCTCCTTAAAATCCTTGAGAGATATTTTTTCCCTAAAATCCGTGAAGAGATATTTTCTCCCTAAAAATTTTGGAGATCCCTTTTTAGTGGATCTTATGAGTGATCTTCTCCTTGGAGATTAAGACTCCAAATCCTATATAATGAGGGATTTACATGGAGAAGAGGAGGGATTTTTTGGATATCAAACTTATGATTTTGGAGCATCGTGCAAGGGCTGGACGAGGAGGACTTGGAGAGGTTGTTGCAACTTCATCTACAGATTGTAAGTATCTCTTTAAAGTTCTCATTAATATTTTTTGGCCTATTCCCTTCAAGATTTTGTATTGTTGCATATGATTGTCGATCTTGATAGATGAATTTGATTAGTCTAATCTTGTAGAGTAGAGTAGGAGTTCTTTTCTTTTATGTTGTTCATTGCATTGCATGTATTGAGTGGTGTTGAAGAGTTTGGATATCAAGTTCAGATCAGAGGCAGCGAGAACGAACCACGAAATAAGGTGCATCACACTTTGTTCCTTCTCTTTCTCTTTCTGATTAGGTAATTGAATTCAAAGGGATGTTAGTTTCCACTTGTATATTTATGTCTTGGTATTAGGAGTGTAGAATCCAAGGGGATATTCACATGTCCACAGGGGAATTATTCCATAACAGAAGTTGGCGACTCCACTGGGGAAGGACCTTGACTTGTCTTTCCTTGGATCATCTCAAATACTTGACCCAATTCTTTCAATTTCCCCCCCACCCAGATAGATGAGTGTTGTTGATGACTAAAATCATAACGATGAATTTCGCTGCAAAGTATTGCTAAAAGCGCTATTATTTAACTATGCTAATAATATAATACTAGTAGGTGGGACCCCCTTGCAGACTAGAGGTGCAAGGATAAACATATTACACATGTTTTGTTATTGTTTTTGATACTGCCTACACAGTCCTACATTTTTTACGATGCAATCTTAATTTCATATTGACATGATAATAAGTGGATAATGTATTATTGTGGAACACTCTTGGTAATCATTCATGACATTGAACGGGTTATATGGCTATGAGGGTGATGTTGTTACAGCTTCTATGTTACAACTTTGTTACTAATTCTTATGTTGATTACCTGACCACATGTGTAAAAAGGATATTCTAATGGTTGCATGATGAAAACAAAGAAAAAAAACTATGAAAAGATCCTAAAGTGTAACAAAGGGAAATAAGTTATATGTTTAAGCTACAATAAAAGACTATATGCAAGTTCGAATGGAAAAGTTAAGGGATATTAGTGTTAGTCCTAACTATTATACTATTTGTTGGTTAGTGGACCATGTGAATTTCATGTGATTGGAATGGAGGCGCATATATCATTTTTAATATGTATTATGGCATGGAGTTATGGCAAGGGTTAACATGTAAATTATATTGGGTGGCGCACTATGCAATGGATATTGTCACAAATTTCATGATGGTTTGGCATTGAATAGGCATTGGTTATATGGTTTAATTGTTGCTGAATGTGATGCTTATTGGGTTGTCTCATACTTCGAATTGAATGGGCCAGGTGATGGAAGAGATGTGCATTTACTGCATGTCACTCCATACTTTCCCTATCCTCCGTCACCCTATCATTGATCCATTGTTGCATTTTTTGCTCTGTCGTTTGTGAAGCTCTTCATTTTCAGGATCTTGGAAGAAAGAAGGCTCGACCAACTCGCCATTTAAGCATTTTTCCACAGGTATGATTATTTTTCTCTCCATCCATGATGTATTCTCTGTTGTATGAACCAAATGATGGCTCAGTGATGTTTGGATTCTATGTGTTCTTGAGAATTTCGACTGTGTAGATGTGTGTTATGGCTCTCTGTGATGACTGTAAAATGTTTAGGATTGCAAGCAAAGGAATGGGCATGTTAAGTTGCACATTTGTTGTTTGCTCAGTTAGTTTAGTATCATGATGGGTCTCTGTGAAATAATAAGTGAACGGTGGTACAATATGGCTCTGCATTGATGATGGAGGGTTTTGTTCTGTGTATTATTGTCGATTAACTTGTTCCCTCACAGTCATGGTGGTAACCCTTACCCAGGCACAGAGGAATTGCCAACATTTGTTGTGTTCTTTCTTCAAACCCCGAGTCGTGGTTGTTGGCCCGTTCTTACTATCTTTTCACCGAAGTATCCCAAGATCCAGTCTTGGTTGGCCCTAAAGTTAATACATGCATGTATGGTTGTGGATTGATACAAGTTGTATCTGAGTGTTCTGTCAAAAGGAAGAGTGTGTCCTCACTGGTGTTTCTATCAAGTTGTTTGGCTCTTAATGATTGGAAAGGGATGTTATATCTTTGTGTTTTTATTATAATCGCCACTGTTGAATTATCCCTCGCCTCTCCTCTGCAAGTGTCAAACACACTGTGTGCACTGGGTTATCTTACTTTTCCTGTCTTTTCTCTCCTCAGGTGTTAACCATTGGTTCTGTCCAGGACTTGAAGTAATAAGTAAGATTGTGTGGCTCACTGTTGTGTCTTTTTCGAAAGGTATTTTTGCATGTGGTTGATAAAATTATTGGAAGACCCTCATCTCTCTATGTTGTTGTTTAAGGATGAACGAACTCTTGTTGCTTCCTTGCATTTGATTTTGACAGAGCTTTATTTAGACTCCATTGTCTTTGCTCACCTCGGGAACCTTCTAGGGTTGTCAAGTATTGAGTGTCAGTGAAATGGTTATGGAGGTCTTTAAAGCACATGCTCTCTCGCCAAGTCTTTGCCTCGTCCTTGTATAGTAAAATTGTTGGAATAAGAATGAAACATGCACTTGGATACAATCAAGGGTTGTCTTCCTTTTTGTTATGTTTTCTCTCACTATGTTTTAACAAATGTGTTCTTGATTGCAAATGGAAACACCTGTGTGGTTTTGGTAAGCCCGATCAGGGTTATGACAAGTTTCAAAAATGATGCCTATGTGTAGTTGGTTATGTTCACTTCATATATTATATTGGAACATCGCACATACTACCAATTGTTTTAGGAGGAAGTTATATCCACAGTGATAAGGATCGGGTTTTATGTTTTGGTTGAATTTTGTTTTTTTGATTGATATGATGAAGACTATGTATAATCAAACATATTTTGAAGTCTGTTCACGTTTGAAAAGAGACCTGTGTATATTTTAATTGGGCCTGATTGTTTATTGGTAAACAATGGATGTCATTTATTATCATGGTGCATTATGGATTATCAGGGATAGATGTCGAGCATATTGTTGTGCATTTTTTGATTATTTTTAAAAAAAGGAAAAAAAAAAACAGAAAGAAAGGATCAACGTTTTATTAAACATGATTGTTGAATGGAAAGGCTTTTTTATATATAAGTTATGATTGCATAGACTGTTATGAATTAAGGAATTCTGGGAAATTTAATTATTGGAACAACAAGCAGTTTGGTATACAATTGAGAAACAATGAATGTTGGTGCTCTTTGGATTGATTTTAATACAAAGTTATGATTATTGATTATTTAATTTGTTTTATGAACAATATCCATTAAATCTCCTGTCATTTTCTCACTTTTTCGCTCATTACGAATCCCCTCACAATCCCAGATTCATTTTGCACACCCTGTTCTTAAAATTAAATTAAAATTAAATAAAAACTTTGTATTACAAAAATTAAAAACTAACACAGAGATGGATCACATCTGATATGATTTTGTTATTGTAACACAGTCAATTGTTTAATAATTTGTTGAGCAGTAATCATGTTCTTACTCCCTTCCATTTTATCACTTTTCTGCTCATTACAACCCCCTCAGATATCCCATAACCCTTATTCACCCCCTACCCATTGACAAGTATTAAATGAATTTTATGGATTGGATTGCATGGTCTAATGTGATTGTTGAGCCAAAATTTGTTTCATATTAAAGAGATTTCATGTATATTTTGTTTAAGAATCTAGTTGCTAATAAATGTTGTATATAGTATGAGCTTCTTCAGTAGAAGAAGCCATCGCCAAAATAACAGGGGTAGCGGGAATTGGAATAGAGGGCCTAGAAGGCCAAGATTATCGATATATTTTGATGCAAATCCACAAGAGTTAAACCAACTCTTCCAAGATGTATTTTTCAATTGGATTGGACAAGGAGTAGTCTAACCTAGGCCAGAAAGGCCTCCCTTACAACCCCACCATGTCCCTGGTATCCTTGTCCCCCCTCATGTTTCATTGCAACCTAAAGTCCCTGAGAATGATGGATGACAGGAGATTCTTCACCCAATAGTCTCCCAACATCGTGGCTGGCCCAATTTGTCTCCACCTGCTCCTCCTCCACCGATTAACCTGAATGTCCAGATTACCCATGCACACTCACATGTACAGTCTTCCCACGCAAGCAAAAGACTCAAAATTGAAGCTCACCACACGCATGACAAAGGAAAAGTTGTTGCTGCCCCCTCCTCTCCCTCAAGTGATTTAGCCAAATCTTTTTCATCCCTCATGCACTTGAGAGATGACTATTCTCATGTCATCAGTGAGATCAATCCCAAAGACTCCACACAACCTAAGGCTAATTCAGGAAGGTCAAGGGGAGACAACAACAACAAAGGGAAAATTGCCTCCCAAAGTGGGAAATATGGTTTTTGAGGATATTTTATTATTGATTTGTTGAGAACAATTGACTGTTGAAGTTTTTGGACAACATACTATTTTTGGATATTTTGGATATTATATGTTTGGATATGATTTAAAATATGATTGATATTTAATTTTTAAATTAAGAGAATGATTATGGGAGCCACAAGGAGGGATGTGTTCGATTGATTGACTAGTTATGTTTATTTTGTTAAGTAACTAAAGAGAGTCATAAGGGGTCCCACCTACTAGTTATTATTTATTAAAAGACCCTTATTATTATTATTATATTAATTCTTCCCCTAACTAAAAGTTAGTTGAGTTTTAGCTAACTTAACTAAAAGAAGTAGTTGAACTACTTCAACTAATTTGGGATGCATAAAAGAAAAATGATGAGGAAGAACAAGAGGAGAATAGAAGGAGAAAGCATACTAAGGTTTTCTCTTGAATTTTATTGAGATAGTTCAGTTTTCACTCATTCTTCAATTCATTAAAATCCTAATTCTCTTTTATGACAACAAGGTCCTATTGTAGACAACAAGATTCAAGTTGAATTACATCATTCAGACACTTGTTTTCAGAGGTGTTGATCTATCTTTGATAGTATGTGTAGACTTGTCTGTTTAATAAATAAATTTCATGATTGATAAAGGATATTGTGCAAAGTCGAGTGGGAAACACTCTGTGGCAAGCTAATCCAGCTTTTAAAGTTCAGTTTTTTACTTTCTGTCAGAAGTCCTTTTGTATGGTTTTCATCGGGGACATCTAAGTTTGAATTTGGTCCAAACTCCCTCAGGGATTTTTGTAAAGAACACGATTCTTTTGATTTCTTGGAATGAAATAAGCAATTGTTGTTCTGTCTCATCTGTGTTGATATGTGACTTGGTATTTTTGCTTTTGTCTCCACATTTACTTTTGCATCTGTTATATTCCAAAAATTATATAAAAATGTTGAATTTCACAGCAATCTTCTATTTTTTTAAAATCAACCTAAGCCCTTGTAACTAATACTTTTGGATTAGGAAACAAGTTTTGAGGCTATAAACATAGGGTGATATTCCCGTCTATCTTTCCTTAGCCAAGAAAGATCAAAAATTCTTGAGTAAGATTATTTCATATATTTTCCTCAACAAGTGTCTCTTTTTAATTTAACGAGCTTGAGGAGGATAACACATGCTCAATATAACTCACCTTCAATAAGTTCCTCTTCCTTTATTTAACGAACTGGAAGAAGTAAGGGTTCATTCTGTTGGTTGTGGAGCCTGATTATCTTCCTGATTCAGAGGTCCTTGCTTTCAGTCGTGTTTATACCCCATGAAGTATTTACACCCAAGAAGTATGTACACTCTTCCACGCGGGGGAGTGCAGAGGGGGGGTACCCCCTCTGCGGGGTCCGGGGGATCCATCCCCCCGACTGAGGGGTCTGGGGGCAAGCGTGCCCCCAGTGGGGGTTCGGGGGCAGCGTCCCCCGATGGGGGTACGGGGGCGAAGCCCCCGAAGCAAAAATTGCCTTGTAAAAGTCTATTGTAATTTTATTGTAAATCTGGACCGTACATTATAAGGTCGCAGATCTAACGGTAGAGATTATGTTAGGGTTTTTTGCCCTAGAAGGCAACCCTCTTTTATGAGGGAAATGTATTACGGCTATGGATGATGGTGAATATTGTATTCTGAGAGAGGAGACTGTGAGAGAAAGAAGAGGAAGTTACAGCGGGTTTTGTTGTAGGTTGCATCCCTTCATTTGCTGGATAATAATAAACGAAGGACCTGGCAATTTCTCTGGTGGACGTAGCCCACACTGGGTGAACCACGTAAATCTGTGTCTCTCTTGTATTGTGTGTCTTCTGTGTTTTGTTTCTGCATTTTTTTTATTTTATTGCTCCGCGGTCCTGTTTTTTCTAACAACTGGTATCAGAGCATAAGGTAACTCGCAGGAAAAGAGGGTTCTTGGTTCGAGTGGGAGCAATTTCGGAAGATGGAAAGTTTAGGGTCGAGAAATTTAACGGCCAAAACTACCAGTTATGGAAGATGCATATGGAAGACTACTTATATCAAAAGGATCTATTCCTACCATTGAGCGGAGTAGCAAAGAAGCCAGCGGCCATGAAGGACGAAGAATGGGAGATTCTTGACAGAAAGGCTCTAGGAACGATACGGCTAAGCCTGGCAGCGTCGGTGGCTTTCAATATTTCGAAAGAAAATACAACGAAGGGTTTG
The DNA here is from genome assembly GCA_009831015.1 of Picea engelmannii. NCBI lineage: Eukaryota > Viridiplantae > Streptophyta > Pinopsida > Pinales > Pinaceae > Picea > Picea engelmannii. The sequence goes on along the minus strand of ML810550.1, from coordinate 208,703 downwards.
ATGGACGCATTGGCCAAATTGTATGAAAAACCCTCGGCGTCGAATAAGGTATTTCTAATGAAGAGATTATTTAATATGAAGATGTCAGAAGGTGGGTCTGTTGCAGATCATTTAAATGAATTTAATACGGTTACTAATCAACTA